>VRLP01005479.1:0-36467 GCA_009660295.1 Lophius piscatorius | reverse complement strand
GCCTTCTGTTCTGCTGAACCTCGTCTGTGGAATGCCCTCCCTGACCATCTGAGGGCTCCACAGACGACTGACACATTTAAAAAAGGACTTAAAACTTTCCTTTATAGCAGAACCTATAACTTTTAATTTACATTGCTGGTTTTTAGATCATGTTTTTATATAGTTATTATTATATTTTTTATTGATGCTTTTATCTGCTTTTACTTTGTAGCAAACATACGGAGAGATTTGGATGCAAAACCAAATGACATCTGATGATTCAAAAGCCAAGCTGATGCAAGTGAGTGTTTACGATATGTATTAGAAAGACAAGTAAGAAGTTCTGGTACGAGTCATTACAAATATATTTGAGTTTATATTTTTTGAGTGACTCACATGTAATTGGCTTTTTGCAGACATCGTTTATATAGTTATTATTATATTTTTTATTGATGCTTTTATCTGATTTTACTTTGTAGCACTTTGAGATTTGATCCAAACGTTTGATCCAAACGTAAAGTGCGTTACACATTAAATGTATTATTATTATTATTATTATTATTATAATACACACACATATACATGCCTACGTACATAAAAGTGACAAAGGTGTAATTGTAGGACGTATTATACTCTTGATCAAGTAAAAGATTACTACTACAGTTCTCCACCTGTTCGGTTACTTTTTCTATTGAAAAATAAGAACATGGGAGTTTGATGGTTAAAATCACAGCTGGCTGGGAAAGTCGGACAAAACCTGACAAAATCTTAGTTTTTGGTGTTTTCATAAGATTTCTGGACAAACGAAAAATGCAGACTTTGGAACGGACATCAATTTCACGTCAGAACAATGTTGGAGCTATCCAATCCGACTGACTGTGTTGCAGTGAAGACTTAATGTTGTGAATTTAAATGTTCTACAGCTTGGTGCAGCGGCAGCATACGGAGAGAGTTGGAGGCAAAACCAAATGACATTTGATGATTCAAAAGCCAAGCTGATGCAAGTGAGTGTTTACGATATGTATTAGAAAGACAAGTAAGAAGTTCTGGTACGAGTCATTACAAATGGGTAATAATTATTTTTTGAGTGACTCACATGTAATTGGCTTTTTGCAGACATCGATGGCGGCGAAAGCCAATTCAGTGCACGGCATATCCAAACATGAACAATATCGAAGGAGCAACTGGCAACTGGTACTTAAATCATCATTATTATTGTTCTTCTGGTATCATTGTGTCAAAAATTTCAGCAATTATCGGTCAATTCTTTCTACTCTAAGGGATTATTCTGTGATCTTTATTGTCGACAAACTCATTTCCGTAGTTGACTTTGGGTTCATGTTGTCAGAGAACAAACATCACAATCAGAATCAGTTTATTGTCAAAGTAAGTCACACTTATATGGGATTTGACCGGGTATCTTGGCGTAAAGTATGCAGTCACATAAATATAAAGCATCAATAAACAAGTGAACAAAAGAAGAACAGACAAGGATGGATGTAGAATATGTAACAGAGGGAGGTACGATTGGATGTGTGGATGATGTAATAATGTTTAATCACATGTACATACACACACGTCCTTCTATTCTCACATCAAATCCTTCACCAAATCCGTCTTCTTCCGTACCGCCATCGTACCGCCATCACGCTCCGACTCTGTGGCGGAGACCCTCATCCATGCTTTCATAACCAAAGTCATCCTCCTCACCTGATTCTAATTCTATTACTTTATACGTTTTTCTGAATCTACTATTTTGTCTTATTTCTACCTAATCTGTAGGACTGTTTGTTTATTTTTCAATGTCAATGTGTATGGGTTTTTTATAGAATCAACTTTATTCACACTTAGCGGAGCGCAAAGTTACAGAAAAGTTTCACTTTGAAGCCTCTGACCCGATATCAGCGGGGGGAAACGGATGTGTCTTCGTTTTTTTGACGAGTATCACATCCTTAAGTTCAATCAAATTCCAATGTGTGTCCCACATTGTTGGGTTTTTGGAACATCAAGCTGATTGTCACTAACCAGAAAAATATAATATAATATCTATTAGATGTAAGAGTCCAAGTTCTCTCTGATGTTACATTGATATCCGCTTCTAACTGTGTTTATTCATCAATTTTGAACTTTTACACTGTTCTTATAGTGAGAGATTATTCCAAATGTGGGGTTTTGTCATGGCGTCCCCTTCACAGATGCAGTCTGACTCAGACAGAGAGCAGAACTGGAGGAGGAGCCTCATGGACCAGCAGCTCTCACTGGGAAACTCTGGGCACTGGGTACGAAAATTGTTTTTTATTAACATGAGCAATGTTGAGTCTAAAGAGGCAAAAATATCAAACGTTAGCAAAATGTTCTGCTCGAAAATCTGACCCAATGTAAAGAATCAACCCTGAAATGTTTGATTTTCCCAGTCAATGGAAATCAATCTGACCGGACGATTACGATTTTTTTCCTTTAAAGTTTTAAAATCATTATGAGGAATGTATTTTAAGTGCTCTTATTTTGAAGGATTACAGTGGAAGTAAGGCTGGTCGGCATTGTGTTTGTATTCTGACCTGTTGAAATCGATGTACCCTCCGTGAAAATAGAACTTTGTAAGCCGCTTCAGTCCGTCATATGTAATCTGTTGGCTTCGTTCAGGGACTTCAGGGATCGCGGCTGGCTCTGAGCTGTCGCTAGCTTTAGCCGCTCTAAAGCTAGCGACAGCAGAGCCGTTAGCAGAGCGGCTAACGTTAGCTTCTTGAAACTTGCTATGTTCCTCGAATTTGAAGTATGTTTTCGGGGTTGTACCTCATCAGTTTATTTTGTCCTTAGTGGTGTAACAAATTGCGAGTTTCGTCTTTTCTGGTGTTTTCTGGTTGACTTGCGAGATGTTTGGAGCTGTGGTAGCTCATGCTTCATTTGCGTACAGGCGCATGCGTGTAATCGGCAAAGTCAGGCTGCTCGGACGGTTGACGATTTTATTAAACTAGGCTAGTCGGACAGCCGATCGATCTGTGAACTTCTAAATAAAATCCTATTATTTAGTTGTTGTTGTTGTTATTTTTTTCAGTCATATATATAGAGTTACAAATATTAGTTCGGACTGGAAACTGATTTCATTCAAATCTGCTCCTAGTTTTCCCAGAGTTGGATGGGAGGATGTGATCACTCCACAAAACACATGTATGAAATTCTTCACGGCGTAATGAATAAGGTAATGAGAAGATTTAATCCATCCTATGATAATAAGACTATATGGGTTTATTCCTATTTCGTTTTCTAAATATGTTCCTCTTGATGCCTTCTTTCTTTTTTTCTTCTCTACGCAAACGTAGTTGATGTCCAAACATCAGGCGCTGGAAGCCGAGATCGGTGATGCTCCTCATGTCTACGCTGAGGAGGGAAATCCAGAGGCGAGTTATGATCTTGATGCCATTTCTATCCCCGAGATCTCCTTTGACCCAGAAAAGAACCTACATTCCACGTTTAAAGCTCTGGCCTCAATTTGCATGGATCATGAAAGCACGACCTCCAGCACCAGGACCTCCTCTGTAAATATAAAAACCTGGACGACTTTTGAAGAAAGAACACAGATGTCCGTGTGATATGTGTGAATATGTTCATGACGGACTTATAATCCCATTTTTCTCAAAGCTTTCGGGTTAAGGTCTTTTTCTGGGAGGGTTGCGGGATCTGAGGGGGTGGAGCAGTCGTCCTTCGACTAGCAGGGTGGGGTTCAAACCCGGATCCTGACGCAACATGCCGTGGGTCCAGGAGCAAGACGCCGAACCTTCGGCTCCCCAGAGGCTTCGCAGGGACCCCCACTGCTCCCTCAGGGAGGGGTCACATGTTGAGATGAATTTCACGACGTTAATCATATATGTTGTGTTACGGAATTTTAAAAAAAATTCAAATTTGGTAATTACGAGAAAAAAGAGGATATGTGTGTTTGTTTGCCCCGTAATGTTTGTCACGCACCTGTAACCGTATCTGGCCTTTTCACCGGCTGTAAGACGCGTTCGTGTTCCTCATGTTTCGTTAGTGTTTTCCAACGTGAGCAGAATTTGCTCCACTTATTATGTTGGCAAACCTGCGACAATATTTTTCACATAACAGAAAACTTCGCACCTGTGTTTTCAGGTGCGAAAGTTGTCACGGAATTTCATACCGCAGCGTTTACCGTGAAGACGAGGAACAGACGACTCATCGTGACTGCAGGGAAAAACGTGTTTGATTTTCAAAGGAATACATTTTTTCCTATTGTCGAAGGTGTTGCGACACGATACACATTGACAGGTCGATCATTATTTGACGTGTTGCTTCAGCCTCCAACCGAAAATAGGTTGGCAGGATTCGAGGGAAGGCGCCGAATGATTCGTGTTGTAAACATACAGGTATGTTGTTTGATGAAGCCTTTCCATGGAAGGAGGATGATTATTACTGTGGGGATTCCAGTGAACCACCAGCAGCCTGCCAAACCGGTTTGGTTCTGTTGTTTACACTGTGAAAGTGTAAACAAAAGCAACACTAATGCCTTTATATATTTCATTAATCAATGTCCTATTAATATTTGTCAAAATAAAACCACAAATAATCCCTTACTTTTCTATTTCTTCCCTATGAAACCCGCAGTTTTTAATTCAATAGTGATGTCACGATTTGTGACATCATTGTCAGGTGCTGGTTTTTATATCATATTTAAAATTTTGTGTTTGTTCATTTATGTCTCCTGTTATGTTTTATTGCTTTAAATTCTTAAAACCTTTGTGTTTATTCCCCGTATTTTGAGTACGGTTTAATGGTTTTTATTTGTGTAATGTTTTTATTGTAAAGCAATTTGCAACGGGGTTTTGAAGGATTCTATATAAATAAAAATATTATCATTAATAATAATAAGTGTGATGAGGTATGAGTCACAGCTGAGGTTCTCTTTTATGTCTACTGGCCCTCTGTTGTGACTTTACTGTAAACTGTTTACTGTGTAGTTTCATATTCTTTTTTTCCATTTTTTGTATTGGTTGTATATTTTTATGAAGCACTGTGTGAAATTATTTCTTTGAAAAGTGCTATACTAAATACATTTATTTAATCTATTTATTATTACTAAAATGATTATTATTAGTGGCTAAGAAAATGATTGGATAGATTATTATTTATTATTAATTTAGCCATAATGGGAGCGTAAAAAAAAAAGAGAGAAGTGACAATAAAAAACAAACAAAAAATGTAATGGATGAATAAAAGAGAATAGAAATATACATGCAAAAACGTGAAATTTATTACTTCACATTAGAACAGGAAAATGTTTTATTATTTTATAATGTGAAAATGCTCATGTAAAAACGTGAAAATTATTACTTTTTATAGTAAAAATTTTCTATCACATTAAAATGTGAAAATTATCCTGTAAAAAAGTGGGAAATTATCACAGAACAGGGAAATTTCGTATTACGTTATGTGAAAACGATCATGTAAAAACGGGAAAATTAACAACATTATAATGTGAAAATTATCACTTAATAACGTGATACTGATTTTTTTTGATTTTCTGGAAAGACAGCAAAAGGTGCTTTGGGTTATTGAAGTATTATAAACTAATTTTTTTCCCTTTTTTTTTATTTTTTCTTTTAAAATAAAACTGAAATTTATAACGCATTTAACTAACTGGTGAACCAAAACATCCGTTTGTTATGTTTCTCTAGTCTAAGAGACTTTAAATCCACTCTTGTCTCATGCTGCAGCTGTGATGTGACGTGAAAGAAGAAATCTCTTCAGAATCATGACTCATCACCAAAATCAAAATTACAAACAATAAGCTTTTTTTCCAGTTTAAATGACATCCTATTTATTGAAGTTTTTGCATATAAATTCTTAAATGGGCAGGATTTTTCAAAATTGGTTTGTCTGAAAAGGTTGCGCCTCAACAAGATTTTATGAATCCTAACGTTTCAGTGTAGAATCGACTTTTATCCATCTTTGTTAGAATCTGTTCTCGCTGTAACGTGATAATAGTTATTATTAACTGCTCTGGGTGTCTCAAGAAATCCAAAAAGAAGGTTTTCACTGAGTAAGACATGATTATTGATGCCAAAATACTCGTATTCTTACTTAAAAACAATAACATGACTACGTCAAATTAGTTGTAACTAGTTTTGGAAAGTGAATAGCTCTGATAATAAAAAATATGAAGCAACTGGAAAGATTCTTTAATGAGAATAGTAAAAAAAAAATTTTTTTAAAAAGCATACAAAAAAGTAGATATCATGAAAAAATTATAAATATGCATTATGTTGTCATTTACTGTAATTTTAACACTACAGTCAATAGCTCCGATACCGGTATACCGCCAAATTAGAAATATGCTACAATTAATAGAATAACTCAAAAACTTGGATTGTGTTTTATTGAAATATAAATTTATTCAGCAATTTGCATACATTCTATATTCCCGAGTATAAATATACACATAATACATGAGACATTTGGCCGTTTCGTTACTGCTGCCTAAAGGCATTGCCTTGCCTGCTGTGTTCTTCCTTTGGGTGTCCGTCATAAAGCTCTCTGAGGTGGAGGATCAGCTCCTCTGTGTTCTGTCCCGTGAGAGCCGAAACAGGGATCACCTGTTGGGTGACAAGGCTCTTAAGAGTCCCTAGCTTCTCCCGGGCCTCAGGTAGGTCCATTTTGTTGGCTATGATGGCTTGAGGCCTCTGCGACAGACCAGACTCATACTGGTCCAGTTCAAAGCGCAAGTGCTGGAGTTGAGTCCAAGGCTCCGGGGTGGACATGTCGAGGACGAAGAGGAGGAAACGACAGCGCTCTATGTGTCGCAGGAAGGAGATGCCAAGGCCTCGATTCAGGTGGGCTCCTCGGATGATTCCCGGGATGTCAGCAACTACACAGAACAAGTGTAAAATGAATTAAATTATCCCCAGCGAGATCATAATCCAAATAACTTTTCTACTGTACATAAATTTGGTCTGCTTGAACCTGAATTACCTGAAACTTGCACGTGATCCCTGTAGTCGACAACTCCTACATGAGGGTTGAGCGTCGTGAAAGGGTAAGCGGCTACGGCGGGCTTGGCGTTGGAGATGGCTCTCAACAGTGAGGATTTCCCAGCATTAGGAAATCCCACCTGATGGTAGAAAGAAAATGGAAAAACAAAAAAACATTTCATTACTGTTGTTAAAAATCTCAATGTCATTATAAAATCAAACATAAAGACATTTTTTCTTCTAACCAGTCCAGCGTGGGCCATGGTGCGGAGCTCCAGCTGAAGGACCCTCTCCTCGCCCTCAATTCCTGGAGTTGCTGTCAGCGGGGCACGATTCTCATTAGACAGGAAGAATCGATTCCCCTTCCCGCCAGCCCCTCCAAACACAGCCACATATTCCTGGCCATTCTGAGAAAGATCCGCTATCGTCTTTCCCTGCTGCTTCAGCATGGTGCCTACTGGTACCTTTAACATAATGGATAGACGGTTAAAACATGGTAAGTCTTTTTAGATCCTTTTTTTATTTTTTTTATTATCGGACGCTGTGACTCACACGAAGGTAGGTTTGACTGCCATTCCTGCCAAAACAGTTCTTGCTGCTTCCTGATTGGCCGTCTTCTCCTTTGTAAAGCGAATCAATTTGGGCCAACGACTTGATAATTCGGTCGGCTGTAACGATGCCAAACAGAAATGCAGATGGAAGCACATTTTGGGATGACGTGGAATGTAGAAACTAAACATCCTTATCATTTAAGACTGTCAACAAAATCTAATAAATACGAGACTACTGTGAAACTGGCTCCCAGCTTACCCTTGATAATGATGCTTCCTCCATCGCCTCCATTCCCTCCATCCGGTCCACCCCACTCCTTTCGGGGCTCACTGTGAAAGCTGCAGGCCCCTTTACCGCCTGACCCAGCCACCAGCTTCACACGGCGATGGTCCACAAAGTAACGGGTCTGTGGCACCGACCATGAAAAAATAAAAAATGAAAAAGTTAAGTCATCAAAAGCCCCAAACCCCAAACTAAAAATAATCAGCCGTTTTTAAAGCTTTAAATAAGGATGCCCTACAAATATTCACAATACAGATGTTTTAAAAAACACTCACAGGCTTATCTTAGCAGTAAAGTCAGAATGTTTTTTTCCTGTTTTGGTCTAAATTGACATGAGAATACTGGAAACCTGCAAGGTGTGAACGGTAAGATGAATTCCATCACTATGAGAAAACATCTTAGCATCCCTGAGGATTGGTTTGGTTTCAGAAAAAGAACTGGAGTATTGTACAGTGGGCGTCACAGTCACCTGATTTGAATCCCATTGAAAAGTTGTATTTTAGATTGATTTTAAGAAGGTGGTTGAAGCATGTAGGCCCTGTGATATCCTGAAACTGGAGGCCTTTATCCTCAAAGGAATGGACTAAGAACCCTTCTGGACGCTGCAACAAACTTTAATGACTTTGCTGCTAACTTCCACCAAACGATGCAAAGTGTTTCAAAGTAGTAGATATGCTTATCATTAAGTCACTGAATCATCTTGAAACTGCAGTATCCAGAAAAAGCAGCATTTTTTGTTATAATTTGAGAGAAAAAAAAACACGAATAATTTCTGCTTCATTTAGATAATATTAACTTTATTGTGTGATTTGGTAATTCTAACCAGCTGGTAAATTGAATAGAATTTTCCCCAATAAACCTAACATTCCTTGGGTGTTGAATAAATCTGCATAAGACTGAATCCAGAAACACAATATTTGATGGAACTCTTAAGGGCGTGTGGGCAGAAGCCCCTAAAATCCACAGGAACGAAATCTGAGTTCACACACTGTGATTATATGTGAATGTTGTATTAAACACCAGGTTTTGAGAGGTTGATAGAAGACTAAAATCCTACCAGCTTCTTCTCAGACAGCTCCTTCTTCCTCGTAGCTGTCCCTCGTGCTTTGGCGCAGCGGATGCAGGAGGTGCTGAGATCTCTGGCACCGCCGGTGACTTTTAGCCTCCACGCTGCTGATAGTGTTGAACACCCGTAGCTCAACTCTTTTCTTCCGACGCCGTGCCCTACTATGTATCCTAAAAGTATGTCAGGAGGAAGCCATCTAGGTTTTTGAACCCTCGTTAAGGTGGCCAACATTCTAGCAGTCACCTGTCAAACAGCAGCTGACTGCAAGGAAACAATGTCAACCTCAACCCTTCGCTTCCATACACCTCATTAGTGGAGGGGGAAACAAAGTCATTCTTTTGGGAAATCAATCGATAAACTGCTGGTTAAACTACTTTTTTCGATTTATGACGGATTTATGTGTCTTGAGTATTTGTTTGGGTATGTACGGTCAAATATTGGCTACTACTTCCGCGTATGCGCAGTAAAGCAGCCCACACGGAAAGCGTGAAGGGACAATTTTAGCAACGCGATTGTGGTTTGACTACTGTGCACATAGATATGTGGTCTGCAGTGCAAACCCTTTTACCGCCACCTAGTGGAATAGAATAGACAGTGTATGAAACTACAGAGAAAAGAAAAGACTAAGATAATAATATTTTGATGTTTAAAGCCATCCATAAACCATTTTTCATACCATCTATTTGTATCTCCATTTCTTAGAGCCATTATTTCAGCTTCATCCAAACTGACTCAATGATGAATTATGGAGGAATGTCCATTTTCATTTGAAGCCCAATTACAATCATCAAATATACGAAGATTACAGCATCAAGTAAAATAATTTCTGAGCATTCTAGTCCCACATATTTTCTTCGAGATTCAGCACTCTGTAGGAGGTTTTGTATCTCAGAGTAAACATGGAGAAATGGGCTCTTGACACATTGTCTGACTCCTCCAAAACACTAAAAACATTCACCAATAGGAGGTGTTAGTAACTCTCACTGCTGATACAATTTTATTTTTTTTTGGAATTGGAATTGTATTGTCCATTAAAATGATTTTTCATCAGAGCATGCCATAAAAGTGAAAAGTCACAAAAGACACAGAATGATCTTTTGACAGAAGCCGTCGCTGAACGAATATATTATTTACTGTGCTTAACCTTTTATAAATACAGATTTTGCTCCTAGCATATTTTCTTATAAATCTGTGTTATATTATAGACGTTCCTTTAGAATCAAAGAGTATTAATTCCCCAAAAACGTTGAGATATTCCTCTATAATTGTCAACACTGTTTACATTCCCTTACATACTTCTCGTGCAATGGTCAGTTATTCCTTTAACCCCCTCAGGAGTAAAATAACCAGATGACAGTAAATGATCAAATAAAACAGATTAATATTGGACCGGCTGGTTTTGTCATTTTACAGAAACATTATGGCTCCTACAATTTCATCATCAGATATATTTATAATAGTTCAACACATCGTTTAGCTCCTCACAATCACGTATTTCTCTAAATGACCTCTTGACATTCTATCCGCTTCTTCTATTTGCATTTAACCAAAGATATGAGAGAAAAAGGAAAATTCAATAACTGAATTCCTACAATAGACTTCTGAATAATTATCAGAGGAAGAACATTTCAATGGGTTAGAAAAAAGCCTAACCTTCACTTTTTCTGAACGATTTCTTCTTCTTTTTTTTTAATCTTAAATAGATTCAACAGATAGGTAGTATACACTCATTGGCTGCAACACCGACATTTTGTTATTATTGTTGTTCTTAATCTGACTGGGATGTTTTAACAATTCCACCGTAAATAGGGAAGAAGAAAAAAAAAAAACAGACAAATAAAAAGTTGAAAATCAATTTCTCTTTATATAACAAACAGTAACAAAAAGACAGCAGAAGAGATCAGGCAATGCAGTCTTACAATAAACAAGTAGTAACATTCATATTTGGATTACGCACACCTAACTTGGTTCTCTCTCTCTCCCTACGTGTCTGTAAACACACACACATGAAGACAGAGGCTCACCGCCGACGTTAGTGAAGAAACGACGTCCAGCTGTTAGAGACATGCCGCACAACGGTTCACGACAACATGAAAACGCTTTCACAAATCAAACACGGTCTGGAGAGAGAATCCTGTGATTGTCCCTGTCGTTATTCAGCTGTTAGACAGCCAGCTGTCTCACACTCTTGTTTAACCCTGTACACGGACGGCGACCTAACCCCTCTGAGATAAGAACGCACCTATAACAGTCGCACTAATATTCCCTCACCAGTCTTCCAGCTGTAAGAGATGGCGTCCAGTGAAATGAGGCGTTCAAATCAATAAATATGCAATAAAATGTTCCTGTTTTAATCCGGCGGATGGATGTAAAATGAGGCAAAAAAAAAAAAAAAAAAAAATTGTGCTTTTTTTTTTTTTTTCAATCTTCATTTAATCATAATTTATTTAATCTGGAATACAAAAATAGGATGGGTTCGGGTTTTAACCGAAGAGAAGAGTGCTTTAGACTTTACACAACTATAAACCCTGTGTGTTCCCCCTCGGAACATCCTCAACGCCACAGACCCCAGCGTACTGCACACACTGAAGTAGCGATGAAGGACCCGTTACGGCTCTTATCTCTGTGTCACTTTGGCTTTTTTCGAGGCGCAATCTTTCATGTAAAATAATTTCTGAAAGGCCTCAGAGCGTCAGGCCCGCTTCACTCAATACGTAATATCCCCGGAAATATACACTGACAAGCCATTACATTAGAACCAACTGCCTAATATTCTCTAGGTGCCCATTTTTGCCACTTAGCATCTTCAAAACCTGGATTTCTCAAGACCTCTGGAGGTAAGCTGTGGTACCCGACACCAAGACTTTAGCAGCAGAACCTTTAAGTTCAGTAAGTTGGGAGTTAAGACCTAAATAGATCTGACTTGCCTGCCCAGCACATCCCGCAGTAGCTGGATGGGATCTGGAGGCGGAGTCAACACCGGAACTCATCGTTCTGTTCCTTTGATCATCTTGAAGAATTTTTGATCGTGTGGTAAGACTCTTTAAAATCCAGCTGAAAGAGGTCACTGCCATAAAAAAATACTGTTCTCTATGAAGAGGTGTGTGTGGCTGTTTGTGTGTCGTAGACTCAAAGGCAGGACCCGGGGTTTTCCAGCAGAGCATCGCCTCTTCTGGCATACCTTTTCCCCGTGGTGCATCCTGGTGTCATCTCTCAACCAGGTGTGGAATTTAAAAGACAACGTGATCCGTCAAACCAATCCACCTTTTTCCAGGGTTCAGTTCTGATGCAAATGGGCCTGCAGCTACACAACCCCCCCAAACAGCAGCCTGAGTGTTCTGACACCTTGACTGATCTCAGTTGCAACCATTTATTTTGGCCGTGTCATATGAAGATCTTCAGAGTAGGTTCTGAAGGAGGCCACTGGGCCGAAACGTTGGCCCTGTTCACATGACGAGGCCAGAACAAATTGGTGTAACAGAGTATTCAACTCGCACTGGAATTTGTCTGTGCTATCCTTTAACCTTTGGATACTTATATTGGGATTATATGTTTTGTCCGAGAACAACAAACTTATGTTCTAGGAAGGTGCGTCCGCTCCAAAGATCTTACAACCCTTTCGGTCAGAACCGGCATGCCAGAATCAGGAATTGGTATGACAGTAGCGCTTCAATGGAATCTGAGAATAAACCTTTTCTCCCCATGTGTATCCGTGAGCCTTCATTGCCCATGTACCGGTTCACCAGTCGTACTTCTTTGGATCTGATGGTATATTGGGTAGAAACTAACCACCGCTGACAAGAAACACCCAACAAGACCTGCAGTTCTGGTGATTCTCTGACCCAGTCCTCAAGCCAACTCCATTCACCCCTTGGCAAAAAACCCTCAGATATTTACTGTGGCCCATTTTTCCAACCGATCAACTTTGTGGACGGAATGTTCTCTTTCCTGTACAAACCGTTTGTATTTATAATCTAGTGGTTACAATGTTATGGTTGATCGGTGTAGCGTCAAACGTCCACGGAAATGGTACAAACGTTCAGTCTGGATCAGTCAGGTTTCTATCGGGTCTATGACCCTCAGTAAGACGAATGCAGAGGTATGAAACACAGAATGTTGGAACAAACACGTCACACTAACAATCACAAACCGCCCTGACGAAAACTGACATTTTCACCATCATGAACTTCACCTTCCTCTTTTCCACTAAATATAAAAGTATATCCGGTAGGAACGAGAGCCAGATTATGGAGAATTTCCCTCAAGGCTTTCTTTTACATCCACAGACAGTCTCACAAACGACGGCGGTAAAAAAAAAAAGCTTATGAAATAAAACAAACATTAAAAACCTGGACTGGGATAAAGGCAAGTGAAAATGAAAAGCGGGAGAGGAAGACACAGGCGACGTGCTCCATCTAATTACCGCTCCTTATTAGTGTCCCATTTAACGCAGGTGTACATTAACTGCCTCGACTCACCTCACCTCTGCAGCCAGCAGAGCTGAGGGGCGGAGCATCGCAGAAGGGGCGGAGCATCGCATAGGACTAGATTCGTTATTCTTACTGTATATTCTTACTGTAGCTAGCGTGACGGCTAATGAGGATAAATCTGATGCACCTTGTTCTTCTACTCCACATCTGAAGTAGCGTCTCGCTGTTTAACCGCTCCCGTTCCCGTTTCCTTCCATCCAGCGCCTTATTGCTGATAATTCCCGTACTGACCCTGCAAGGCAAAAACGATTACAGCGAGGTATTAAAATGGTATTGAAGACATTCGTTCAATCATCACCTACCACCCGACGCACCATGTGTGTTTCTGCTAGATGCAAATCTGCACCTGGACAATTTTAATTCATTTTTATGAATGCCTTTCTCTTTTCTTTATATTTGCAGGGACTTCATTCCTTTATTTTAATGCATTAAAATGCATTAGAATGTCTGTTGGCGCAGCTCTAACAACCAAATTTCAATAACGGGGATTAATTAAATATCCATTTATTATGTTGTTCATTTTGTTTTTTTAAATCTGGCAAGTCAGATGTAAAAATATCTTTCTAATTACCAAAAAATTCCTCCATGCATGATCACTCTTGTTGTCTCCTGGTGGAAGAAATGGATTTTGAGAAGCGGGAACCTTGAAAGATTTGCGATTATGATTGATTAAAATGAATGTCTTGCTCAACTGCTTGGTTAAACTCATTTTGAGTCGCTATTTCTTATTGGAAAAAAATGTGTGCTACTTGACTAAACCTCCTTTCTAATATGACTCAGTACCAGCATGTATATGCTAAAGAGAAAGGGGCCCCGGTGGGAGCCCTGAGGGATACCACAGGTGAAAGGGGAGGCATTACACAAGACTACAGAGAAAGTTTTGTTTTTGCTGTATTATTCAAACATTTAAAGGACTTAAACAGAATTACGTAACTAGATCCAACCAAAAGAAGTCAAATAAGGGTCAAAAAAGCGAATCTAATTAAAATTGACTATTTTCAATGAAAACGCAGAAATTCATCATGAAATAATTTCTTAAAAGTCTTTTCTTTTTCTTTTTTATTGTTTAATAACATAAGTTACCCTGTTTATGATGAATTAAATTACATTTGGAAAGAAGTGCGTGTGTGAAGTATTCCTACATACATTTTCCCGGTGTCATTTTTTCACGGCGAGGACATTTAAGGATAAATTAAGGCGTGCGAGGGCCATCGGAGTAGAAACGGATCCTTGTGGAGAAGAAACAGAGACATCTAAGAAAGTACGATTTCATTTTTTCCAAACCTGTTCATAGGCATAGGGTCTCTGCGTCTGGGTCCCAGGGCCTCCCTGGGAGGAGCGGTAGGAGGCATACTGATGGCCTTGACCCTGCTGATACTGAGAATACTGGGAGGTTGCACCTTGGCCAGGACCTGCAACAGACAAGCTGCGTTGAGTTAACGTCTTCACGGGTGTGACGGGATGTGAATGTGAGCCGGAGGCTGAATGGTTTGCTCCAACCGTATCCCTGTGGCTGTCCGCTGTAGCCTTGTTGAGAAGAGTACTGCTGCTGGCTGAAAGGCTGCTGCTGCTGGACCGAGCCCTGCTGGTACTGGGCCTGCAGTTGACCGAACTGGGAATTACCTGGAGGTATGAAAACACAGGTACGCATGTCAGATATTCATTACACTAGATGGTTATAGTGAATAAACTGCCCTTAGTAATTGTTAATATCACAATAACCTTTTCTCGCCAAGAGCGAATGACTGCCAAAAAGTATTTTTGCCTTTTTATTTCTTTGGATGCATTTAATATGCTAGATACTCTGAATTTACTATAAAATGACTAATTGTTTGGGAAAGCTTGTTGTTAAGCAGTAAAGAAAATTAGACTTTCATGATGAATTATTGTGTATTCTTTGAAAATAGTCCATTTGAATTAGATTGGTTCACATTTGAATTGAAGTTTATTTGGAACATTCAAAATTATAAGAAAAGAAAAGGGTTATAGAAAATTAAAAAAAAAAAAAAAGTATATTACACAAAATACAGATCATAATGTAAAAATTTAAAAAAATAAATTATTAAACACTTGATCATTTGGTTACAGACCCTGTACATACTCATTTAAACCTCCGTCTCCATAAATCACTGATATATTATCATGGTGCCGCTTTAGAAATAGAAAGTAAACAAAGAAGAAGAAATAAACTAAATAAATAAACATTAAACACCCGACGGTAATCCAACACTTTAATCCCTGAACTTTGTGAAAATCATCCCTTTATACCTTCTTGATCTGGTTCAGGTTTGGACAACTGATCCATAAACTGAAATACAAAAACATTTTCTGGTTGTACGCACACCAACAGTTGGAAAATACATCCTCCCCTCTTTTGCTTTGTTGAATACTGCTTTTAATGGTTCTGGATAGTTTGGACTGGGTATGTTTGATATGTGATTTCCAGCTCTCCTGCTCAACGGGTTGGTTGAACACATTTTGAGTCACTTATTCTTATTAAAAAAATGTGACTGATCCGGTTTGTAGTATGACCCAGTGGTGGCGTGTATATGCTAAAGAGTAGGGGGCCAACGATGAAGCCCTGGGGGGACACCACATGTCAAAGGGGCCATGGAGGCGGAGCCTTTAACCATGGCTATAGAGAGAATGTGAGGACTTACTATAAACCAAAAGAAAAAAAAAAAAAGATCTAATAAGGGTCAAATAGAGTTTAAAAACATGCTTGACCCACCAATTTGCTATTTAATGGCAAGGTAAAGTGTTAAAAGTATTAATTATTTATTATTTCCCCAAAGAATTGAATTATGCAGAAGAAATTCTTCATTTTCCATAGTTTTGTTTTTTTTCTTGGTGAGGATAATAAAGGGTTTTAACCATCCATTATCCAAAACAAATGCTTTAAAACGACAAAATGACCTTTACCTCCTTCATAGTAGTGTTGTGAAGATTCATCGAAGGACCTGTGGTAACCTTGCTCACCGTATGAAGACTGCTGATACGAGTATTCCCCATGACCTGCGGAGAACACCATTCCTCACATGCAACAACTCCTCTAGAAAAAAATCCAAAACTCACTTTGGGTCCATTTATACTTCATTTTGAACTACTTACACAAAGGAAATACATTATTATTATTCAGTTCCAGTTCAAAACAAAAAATACCCGAGAGGAAGTTTCCACTCTTTCATCAAAAAACCAATTCTACCGCAGTCTCCGAAATCTGAAATTTCCCCAAAGGGGACAGTATGGACACAGACACACAGAGGGAACAGACTTGAGGCCAATGTCGCTCTTTTAGATTTTCTTCTGTACTTTTTTTTTACTCCCACAATAAAGAACAAAGACGATGACTGGGAGGAAGAGGAGCTGAAGCTCCAGCAATGCATTAAAAATCAGGCAAGGGGGCCTTTGAGACAGCGCTGAAGGGAAATATTATATCTTATGTGTATTTGAGAGCTGCTCTTATGACGTTTATGGATGTGGAGGATTACCATCAGGGTAATACTGCTGGTTTTTTCACTCGCTGGAGCTCTGAGTGTGTCCATACTGTTCTCCGTAGAACGCGTCTAGTCAAATCTGCTGTTGTGCAGATCCTGCATGACAGGCGACAGGTTAAACAGTTGGTTGGACCGATTGGCCGCTGAGTTGGAAACTAAATTGACTGTAGAAACCTTAAGGGACGTGTATTTATACGTTTAAAGATTGTCTGAAAAGACTAAGACTAATCGAACACTGCAGGCAGATTTCTTCCTCAAGGCTATTTTTCGACAAGGTTTTTCCGTATAATGATCAAATCTATGAGCTAATATGACAATCTGGTTATTTCTCTCAGCCGTAACTACTTAAGGGACGCTAATTCGGGCCAACCCAAATGTTTGACACGGTGATCAAAGTGGAGCAACTCCAATGAATCATTCCATGACAAATTCTGTGAGACGCTCTTCTTGCAGAGAGAATGGAGGATTAGAGCAAAGCCAGTCAGTCAGGAGAATCTGATCTCTGCTCGGTGTCGGCGTGCTGAAACTCCAGTTTCCATTACCTTTCCTGTCAATTTCATCAAACAAGCTTAAGGAAACCAACAGAACTGTTTGGCGTATCCGTCGAAGAACCAGGTTCCTTTATAAATCTATTTAAAACAACACAACTGACAAGAAAGTCTACAAATAAACAAAATATTTTCCACCCCATGACCCGTGGCTGGTGGGCGAGTCACTCACCTCAACTATAGAGACAACAACTCCAACTGTCTTATCTGAAAATACTCCAACCCAGTCATGCATATGTGATTGTGTATCAGAGTGAATGAGGAATTCGAGTCTAGAACCTACGACCCACTGGAGCAGAGTTCCATCTTTCTGCGTCTACATCCTTAAAAATGCTCAGACGACAGGATGGAGCTATTATTAGGCTCATGCTGACACGGCACAAAATCTGTGATTCACAGAGGCAGGGACCTCATTTCACACA
Source organism: Lophius piscatorius (assembly GCA_009660295.1). Classification (NCBI taxonomy): domain Eukaryota; kingdom Metazoa; phylum Chordata; class Actinopteri; order Lophiiformes; family Lophiidae; genus Lophius; species Lophius piscatorius. The sequence continues at coordinate 18,651 of VRLP01005479.1, read as the reverse complement.
AGAGTCTTCTTAAAGTTGCAGGAAATGCAGTGGACTTATTTCAAAACCCTCAAAATCTCTCCGTCTCTGGAGAAAACACACAGCAACTCAAGAAAAACGCATGCAAATGGATAAAACCCGAGCAAATAAAGACAACATCTTTTTCAATTTCACAACACAGGAAAGTCATGACACATGAAGAAAACGATCTGATAAAGCCACAAGACGACAGAAGAATTCAGTTTACGAGGGACACTTGCAAAATGCATCCCCAAACGTGTTTAGTGGTTGATTTAGTAAATAAACTTCCAGGTTGTCTTAAAATAAAACTTATTCAACATCTAAACGTAATAATGACCCTAACATGCAAAGTACCCACTGCTATAACAAAATAGCTTTTATGTCCGACGTTGTGTACACCCTGCGTTACCATGGCGACAACTGAAGTCAGTATGGGCGATGGTGGCTAGGTGTTTTCGTAAGCGAGTATAATACACCTTGTTTGCAGCAGTTTTGGTTACTTTGCATGCGAGGGTCATTATTAAGTAGCTAAGTTGTTTTTCACAATGTTGATCACATTTTATTCTAAGTCACATGACTGCATGGCCAGGAAGGTAAGCGAAGCTAACCCCGCAACTAAACATATCCTGACTACATCAAGCATTAAATAGCGCGTTTGGGGATTATGCAAGTGTCCTTGGTAAAACTAAACCCTTCTGTTGTGTTGTGGCTTTTGCAGCGTGTTGTTTTTATTTATTTGCTTGTGCTTTATTTCTTTGCGTGTGTTTGCCCCTGTGGGGAGGCCAGAAAGCAAAAAAAAAAAAAAAAAGCATGTACGCTCAGAAGTTGCATTTCCATTTGGTCATGACGACCCTGGCATCCGAAAGGAACATTTAACGGAAACTTGTTGGAGCACACAACCAGTGACGTGGTACCACACACACACACAACCTCCATGAGTCCATTGCCATAACAAACATTCCACCCTGAAGATCAACACCTACCTTGCTGTGAGGATCGGTAGGATCCCATGGGCCTCTGGGATATCATGCTGCTCCCTTGGGTACCCTGACCCATCATGGCCATGGCCTGTTGTCCCTGGTAGTGTTGTCCTACAGCGGGGGCTGAGGAGTAGTGTAGAGTGGCAGACTGTTGGTGCATCACAGAGACTAGGAGGGTGTTGGGATTAAGGGGGGACAGATCTCCTACATTAATACAAATAAACAAACAACTCAACTTAGAGACTGGGGGAAAAAAAAAAAAGTGCAAAATAAAGTTCATGCCAATTTGGGCTTTTTTCAGGAAAGCCAAAAGCGATCAGGGGTCTCTAAAAATAAAAATTTTAAAAAAACCTCGGTGACGATGTGGGTTCAAGATGCCGCTCTGGAGTATAAAGTAAACAAAGCCAATGAAGTCGGTGCATAAACGGAGGTACGGTAAATAAACAGGCATCCGGGGAGAGGAGGGCTGCATGTCAGGTTGTTGAGGTAAAGCCCGGGGCAGGAGGAGGAAGGGAGGAGGCACAGAGGAGGTTCACCTCTCCGATGAACTGAATGCGTTTCGTTGTTGTGGTAGGAATTTAAAGAACAATAAATGCAGGTATGCATGCGAGTAAATGTCTTAAGCAAGTTTGAGGACGACAATCGATTGTTCCATCAAAATAATTATGAATCTCATCCTGAACACTTCAAGGGAATCATTTCATCAATCTCTTCCTCTAAGGGACAAATGTTGCATCTTTTTTGATGAAGAAAATCCCCTGCCGTCCCCTCGAGAACTTTAAAAAAAATAAATCCGGTGCACACATTATTATCTTGTGTGCAAAATATAATTTATTTACAAGATCATTATCTTGTGCCCACAACGCAAATTCAGGCCTGTTCTTTGAAAACCACTATTGCTGCTGCCTTTAGCCTTTCAGTATGTCCATGATCCCTACGAGCAAAACCAGAACATGATTCTGTCCCCTAACGCTCATGTTTCCCCTTTTACTACTTAAAGTGTATTTAAATGCTGTTATTTAAAGGATCAGAGCGTAAAGTAAAGTAAAGTTGGTCGGCATTGTGTTTGTGTTCTGACTCGATGAAATAAGCGTACGCTTCGTCCTCCACGCTGTTCGTTTCTTAAACCAATTCTACGGCCTTTTGAAGTGAAAATAAAAGTTTGTAAGCCCTGGTATATGTTCTATGCCGGCATTGAGACACTTATGGATTAACAGTAAATCATCTTGTGCGCCAAAGTTGTTTTTTCTCAGGGGACTTAAGGACAAATGAGACGTCTTGTATGTTAAATTAATCGTTTATGATAATGGAGTTCTTGGCGTTTCATCAATTTCCTGATGATTAAGCTCCTCTATACCTGGCTCACCTTGGTTTGACTGCATGTTGAGGTTGTTGCGAGAGGAGGAAGAGGAGTAGGAGGAAGAGCCATAGCCAGGGCCCTGGATCATGCTGCCCTGGACAGAGGGCACAGGGTGGCTGTAACCAGAGGCTGAGGCCGAGCCGCCGTAGCTGCTGGCTGACAGGCCGAGGGAGGAGGAGGGAACAGCCGGCTGCACCTGACCAGACTGCTGCATGGGGAAATGGCTGGGGCCTGATGACACACATGCAAAGTCAGAGCAGCCAGCCAGCGTGTGCCATAACACTTTTAACCATGGAGTCACATTCAGTTCATCTCTACAGGAAGCTCGCATGACGGTAGAAGTAGACAGAGTAACGACGAGAATAAAGATGTGTGGTCAAAATGAATGACAAACGGTAAGAAAGCAAAAGTCTGTACAGCTGCAAAGGAATATGACGCTCAGAGCATGTGCTGAGCCCGAGGCCTCATTTAGTTGCCGGCAAACAAGACATGGTTTCTGCAGACAAACATGCTTCAAGTTCAGGATCAAACCAGCAGTCCAAACAGGGGGATGGAACGACCAGATGGACCTTCTGGCTGAAAAAAAAATGCACATTATTGTATTTGTATTCAAATCTTACCATTGCTCATCTGGCTCTGCATGATTGATGATGGGGGAAGTCCTTGTGCAATGCTTCCATTGAGGTTACTTGGAGCGTGCCCCCCACTCTGTCCCATCCCTCCAGGACCCACGGACATGTTGGAAGTCGGAGGCTAAGACATGGTAAAAGTTTTTAATAGTTAGTCGATATGAAACAATTAAAATGCGATTCTGAATTGATGCATCCATATCCTTAGGCCGCTATATGCTGCCATCTTTAAAATATACATTTAATTTTATTTGCTCATATTAATGTGGTCCGCACATGCCTTTTGATTGTTTCACAAGGCCACAGGCCCAAAATCAGTTACCCACATGTGCAAACCCAGGTAGGCTCCCTATGTGGGTCTGAGCTGGGTCACTATTGGCATTTGAGGGAAATGGAAAAGAGTGGGTGTCTCATATGGGTTTGATAAGAGCAAATACAATCAATCCATATAGGCTGAAAACATGGGTCCATTTAGTACCACATGGGTCTAGTTTGAATAGGTTGAGTGATCAGTGGAGAAATATATTCATGGTTTGTGAATTTTTGATTTTGTGTCTTATAATTATTATTATAAATCCAAGTCCATCCAAAGAGAATATTCCAAAAATGTAATATTTAACGTATAAAAAAAAGGTAATCAGGTGGGTAAAGCGATGAGTAAGCATTAGCAGAATGCATCCGTATGGGATGGAAAATCTACTCTGTTACAGAAACCTCATGAAAGACTCACTGCAGGTAGTAGAGACTGCATATTCTGATTCAAATCTGCAATGGTGGCCAAGTAAACAAGATTTCTGTGCAGGATCTGCTGATACCTGTCAAAAAGGGAGAATGAATCGGCTTGATTTACTCATTCATTAAATGATTGTGACACTTACAAGGCACCATTTAAGAACAGAAAGAGATCACTCACTGTGTGCATTCAGCCGTCTTGCCTTTGCTTTGGTAATCCATTATACAATGTATTAATTGAAGATTTTCATCCAGCATCTTTGAGAGAAAACAAATCAGAGATCCCGTGATCTCAAGTCGAAAAACAGGGACTGAAATACCGAATGCCCTATTGGCCGTATTTCTAGTTGTAAAATGTTTGCCACTTGACTGAATCTGCAGCATGTATGTGCTAAAGGGTAAGGGATCAAGGATGGAGCCCTGGGGGACACCACATGTCAATGTCCACCAAGCAGGAGGCATTAACCATGGCTATTGACAAAGTCCTATTCTATAGGGTTTCTCTGCATATTTAAGCATGTGAGGATTTGCTAAAGAGAATTATGTGACTTAATACAACCCAAAAAGTCTAAGAAGGGGTCGAATATTTTACTTAAAAAAAACACGCTGTACCGATATGTGCAGCTAATTTCATTAAAATGGACAATCTTCCAGGAAAACACAAGTTCATCATAAATAATTTTTGATTTAATAATTAAATCTCTTTATTTTTACTGTTTACAAACATAATGGATCCAACAATTTGTGTTTGAATGACGCATTTAGAGTGTCTACGATATTTGATTAATAAATGCAAAGAAAATATGCAAAGAAATAATTTTTCCATAGTTTTTTTTTCTCTCGGTGAGTACATTAAAGAGTTAAAGGGAGAAGATGTTGGATTTTCAGAAACTGCAGCAGCATAAGGGGGAGAAAAAAAAAATGTTTTCTTAATAATAAGGTGAAATGAATCAAAACCTCTTAATAGTTTTTGATCAAGGACATATTTTCAAGTCACTGTCATGCATCCCTACAAAAGGTTCAGTCGAGGATAAACGCGGTGGATTATGGGAATCGGAGTTATCATGAGCCACACAGTTTCTCCCAATCCAATAAAATAAATGTTTGTTTTTCAGTGGAAAACAATAGTTTTCTCCACGTGTTGTTGCAACAAAGAGTGCCCTTAAGAAATATTTACACCTCTCTGGAAAGTAACTGGCAGCAATAACACAAAAAATAAAGTCAAATGTGAAATAAGACACAAAACCAAAGGGTGATAAATATTTCGCACCTAAGCAATATAGAAATATTGGTTCAGACCATCTCAGGGGATGAAGCTTCGTGCAGAGAAGCTCGCCTACATCACCAACCATTGAATTGTTTGGTTCGCACCTGCTATCAAATCTTACGCCACTATACCAGTTGCCATCTCTTGTCATAATCACGGCCGGACACTTTATCCTCATTAACGACAGAGACACGCACTCACATCGGTCCAGTGCGATTCTTCACAAAATCTTTACCTTCTGAATGGTCAGCTGTGTCACTTCGCCTTTATTCCTGGGGCGAGCAGATGGAAACACCAGAGACATTTTGTCATATGGTAAATAGAAGCGCGTCTTTTATTCTAATAGTTGATATCTTGAGCGCAGCCCTCTCTTTGCTTCCATGGGTCACCCACTGTCAGGAAATGGGGGATTCCAGAGACACCGTCTCCCTGTCGTCAACGAGGGGGAGATAGGAAAAACGGGGATTCTCTTCATCTGAAAACATGTTCCCCCTCAGAGGAGTAGTCATGTAGTAGCGATCTTCATTTGAATGATGAGACGGATAACACAGTGTCACCCAAAAACAACCCCCCCCCCCCATCTTCACTCTGTTTTGGTATGACCCAGGCCGTGAGATCTCCGTGACTGGCTGTCCTCAGATTCATTATAGCGCTAATCAGCCAGCATTGTGCGCTTTTACCACAATTCTGAAGTGGGATTGCTAAAGTTTTTTTTTCTAGCACGTTCAGAAAGCATTATGAAACGAGCCTCGTGAACTCACACCCACCAGCCATAACATTATAACCACTGAAAGGTGAAGTCGGAATCAAGTATCATCACTGTCTTCTTCAGAACTGATCTTTAGATCCTTTTATTGGTCTGTACAGCTCTAAATGGACCTAGAACTTTCTATTTATCAGATTTGCTGATAAAAAAATATTTTAAATTGTACTATTGTGTATCCTGTTTTTATAGTTCTTGTTTTGCTGCATTTCCTGGGGTCTGTTTTTGTCTCTTGTGTGAATGGGTATGGTGGGCAGTAAGTGGCTAAGGGGAAATTGTTATGATAGTATAAACCATTTTGTGCTTATGTATGTAAAATGCTATATAAATAAAGTAAGATTGGTCGATTGATTACAATTGCACCAGTGAACAGAAAAAGGGGTTTGTTGAACTTTTTATTGTCAGCTGGGACCTGTCAATTTTCTTTTCAGTTGAGCTGCACTTAACATACAACATTAATCCAGATCTGGATAAATAATTTTGTGGGACCACTTGACATAATAAAATCACATAAATGCTAAAAAACACAAAAACTTTTTTTTCTTGTTTGGTTTTCTTCTTCTACAGTGGTGAGTAGCCACCAAAGTGGTCTAAGGAAGGACAACTGGTCATTGGTGTCTACTGACAATTGATGCATGTGAAGGCTGGTCCATGTTGTTTGATCCCACAGAAGAGCCTCTGCAGCAAAAATGACTGAAAAGGTTAATGATGGCTCTGATAAAAAGATGTCAGACAACTCAATAGCATTGCAGAGCTGTAGGTCCAAGTGCTCATGCTGACAACTGTCCACTCCCCCAAACACCTCCAGTGGGCACTTAAACATCAGAACTGGACAACGGAGCAATGAAAGAAGGTGGCCTGGGCCATTTAATCCCCTTTTCTACATCATGTGGACAGTTGCATCACTGCCCTGCAGAAATGATGGCTGCAGGATGCACAACATGCAAACGCATTTATAAGTTGTAGCACCAATACAGATCATGAGATTAAAACAGTAATCACATTAAAATCACGTACAAAATGCATTTAGTGAAGATTGAGGTGCAGAATCTATGATCATGTGACATAACAGAAGTTAATGTGTGAAGTTGTAAATGTCAGCAAGATTTATTTTTGATTGTTTTGTGACATTGTAGACTTCGGTGAAAGGTTCCAGCAGTCGCCTCTTTCAGAAGGATAATGGGCCCTACCACACTTCAAAAATGGTTCAGGCTTGTTTTGAGGAACAGCACAAGTTCAAGGTGTTGATTTGGTCCGTGAATTTCACATTCATCAGTCCAATCAAACACCTTTGGGACGTGATCTGTAAGCCAGCATGGAAGCCTCACCTTGGAACTTACTGGACTTAAAGGGTCTGTTGGTATCAGATACCAGAGCACACCCTCAGGGGTTTTTGTCAAAACTGTTGGTGGTTATACATGTTACAGGGTACACCTGACATCAGCCGAGCTCCTATGTCCCTCTATTTAATGGAAAACCTGCAGTTTTCAGATCAAACAACCAACCTAAGATTTATCGCTAATGTGATATTTAAGCTTTAAAAAAAAAAAAAAAAAACAGCATAGTCATCAAAATCTATGTTTGTATTGTGCATACTTTAATGAACATTTATTACACTTAATGGGCAAAAAAAAATCATGATTGAAAGTGAAAAGGAGATTCATTTTTCAGCAAATAGACAAAATCTCTTCAAAGTTGCTTTCTTTGATGGTTTTGGGTCATTGTAGGATCACATGAACAACTCATGTTCAAAATCTGAATCAATGCTCAAACGCAGAATGTAGCCTTAAAAATACATTTTAATTCAATTAATTTCATACAAATGCATTACGACATTTCATTTATCAAAATAAACATACAAATTAGGATGAGTGCTCCCGAGAAACAAAGACAGAATTAAACCAAATACATTTTTAGGAGCGAAAAACTTCCAAGTGGGAGGAGATATAAACTTAAATATTCTTTTTCATTCAATTTTATCTAGGGGGAAAAAAATAAATAAAAAAGGGGTAAACATGGGGGAAAACAGTTGCTTAAAGTGGACCGTTCAGACAGCCATACTTATTCAAAACTGGGCCCAAATGAACAAAACCGACAAATAAAAAAAAAAAAATGCAACTCAGTCAGGATGACCTCATCCATGAAAAACAAATAAGATCCTTCCTCACACACAGAGCTGCTTCAGCTCCTCCTCACGAGAATCACGTCACATTCTACATACAGATGACAAACAATTACTGCAGGGAGGTCGGACTTTCAATCCAACTCAACTTCAGCGCTGTCCACTCCTGGTTCTGTCAAAAGACAGAGTCTGAACGGCGCCCCGTCCTCTACGGCCCGCGTATCCACCTCGGAAGCCTTGGCCCCTCGGGAACCTTCCGGGTGCCCCGAAGGTCTCCAGGTTGCGCTTCCGCTCCTCTGCCCACGTTAGTCTGAAAGCGTTGGTTAACTCTAAAACAAGTTTGACTGAGGAGAGCGTTGGAAAAGTGAAGATGAAAGGATTCCGGTATACCTGAACTTTTTATCAGACGAGATGTTGTCGAAGAAGGACTTTGCTTTGTTGTAGTAGCATTTTGGTCCCAGGGGATCAAAGTCTCCGGTTGAGAGCGATTCCTCATCTTGCTTCTCTTCCACTTCACGATTTCCATCTGCAGACAGAAACCCGTAGTGTGAGAACCCTGGAAGGATACACTGTGGATTTTACAATCCACATGAATGCGTTTTAAAAGCTTGACACACATTTTAACTCCGCAAATGTCCTTTTTCTATGACTATCTCTTGACTTTATTGAAAGTTTTTCTTCATTTAAGTTGTTATCTATATATATATTTTGTAGAAAGAAAAAAAAAAGCTAACTAATATGTGTGTATATTTTTTTTCAAACCAACCTTTAATATTCATCTTCTCCTGTTCCTTTCTCTCCAGCTCCTCCTTCAAAAACTGTGCATTTGACAAATCAAAATCAAAATCCGTGTCAAACTTAAGAGTTGCTGATGGAACATCAGCCACCATCAGCTGGCCTCTCTTGCGGTTCCGGCGCCTCCGGGCTCCAAGATTACATTTTAAAAAAATGCATTGAATGTTAGCAGGAATAGCCAGATGCCACAGGAACAGGAATCTGTAGCTTTCACCATTACCTTGTCTTCTTCTAGGTGGCGGCCTGCTTTCATAATTCTGCTGCCGAGTTTCATGCAGAGCACTGGGCAAACCCGAACCTGACCTCACTTAAATTTGAAAGCATTTCAATTCCACAGTGTTACATATAGAGTTGGCCCTAATATAATACAGACTGTTAATGCCAGAAAGTGAACTTTTCATTTAGCCTTAGATCGCTGCAATTCACTTTGCTTACTGATTGTTCCAGGGTGGGTCCTGATCTGGAAACCTTCCCTTCTGGTCCTCGGTGGTCTTTGCCTCTCCCACTGCTGGTCCTGGTCCCGAGATACAGTCAACCCAATCTTCTGCATGGATCCCTCAATGTGCGTTTGAACAGCCTTTTCCACCATGGGACCCCTTCTGACATGCAAGCCGGGAATGACAGACCCTGAATGAAGCACATGACCTGTGTTTGGGTTGTGTTATTCATGAATCAGGGTTTCGGTTTGTCCTTACCTCGTTGGGTATTCATTTGGGCTCGCCGACTTACCGAGACCAATAGCAGCAGCGTACTGTTGATTAAGTAGAGAACTGGCAGCAAGCTGGTTGTAGGAGGGCATCCTTAGAGGGCTAAATGGTCCAGGGGGCAAGTAGACACCTGGAGATCCCCCGCTGGATGACTGAATAAAGTATGCAACGAAAATTCAAGTCTAGTGTAAATCTTGGGTCTTCAATAGCGCCGCTGACCTTCAGGCTCCACTGAGGGGAGGAAAGCCGTGATGATCTACCTGTATTATTGCAGGATCCGGGGGAAGGCTGTGGAGAGATCTCGGAGCTTCACAGAGCGCGATATCCTTAATATCACTTCCGCGGAAAGTGATGTACTCATAGACTTCATCTTTGGGTGGCGTGGGTCTGTCAGTGGGCCGTCCCTCCGTTCCTAAACACCTGACTAGTTGTGGGAAAATTGATAATTAAACAAAAAAAAACTCATTGGAATTCATCGTCATTCTTCTTTATTGGTTCAACGGATTCCGGAGAACTTGAGCGATGTCCCGCAGGAACTAACAGGCGCTTTTGTCTTAACAAATGCAAAGTCCTAAGGTCAATACAAAAAGTCCAAAACCTAATAAATACACCATCTAAAATAAAAATGTTACTATATCCCAATGATTCATGCATAAAGCTAAATAAAACCAGATTACACTAAACTGACATGATGGTTTCCATGAAATCCCTAAATTTATCAACCAGTTGAGAACCTTTGGGATTATGAGATGAAACATTAGATATTAATTTAATTTTTTTATAAGCCTTTTTCTGAAGTAACTCAATTTAGAGAAACAATGTTCATATTTTCGGACTTAATGAGATTATTATCTTAACAAATTTGAAAAAGTTGGCTTTTTTTTTTCTTTTTCAGTATCAGAACAGCTACAAAAACTTTGACCTGGTATCTTGGTGCATAGAACATGCAGGTCAACAAAAACCTCAGCATAAATAACAAAAAATAGTGTAGTAATAACATCTGAGATAAGATTATAAAACTATATGTTATGAAAGATCGGATGTATTTGTTTGTAATGTGATTAATAAGTAAAATATCCTCAGCAGTTTGTGTACGAATGCGTAAAGAAAATAATTACATGTTCTCATCTCATCTCAGCAGTGACACAAAGATTTGTCTAGTTTAAGATGGAAAAGTCAAGAGAAACGCATAAGATCACATTAATACTGATCACAAAACATTCAAGTGAATACATTTTGCTTTTTATTTTTAAATATTCCATTATTTGTTCAAGTCTCCAGAACTTCAGCAAAAAGCAATTCTTTTTGGATATGTTGACAGGTTATTAAGCACCACTCACCTTTTGCCAGCACTACTGTGGAGTTCACTTTATCAATTGTGTACAAAATCCCCTCATAGCGATTCTGGGCTTTTGAAATCAACCCTATTTTAGAACCAATGTATGGCTTTCCTGAACTCATGGTGAGAAAATAGTCAGGAAAATTGCATATAAAGACATAAACCCATATTAAGTACCAACATTCAAGGTATGGAGTGACCAGAAGTAATTTATAAGTTTCTTCAGGTGACTAGAAACCACGCCCACTGATTGAGAGTTAATACAGCTGGCAGTGAAACAACCTCCAAGGTTCACACTGTAGGAAAAATGACGCTCAAATCAGATTTTTCGTTCATATGTGACTCAGACCTGCAAAGACACAAAGATGCTTTTGAATAGTGAAGGCAAAATGATTAAATTTCAGTCATTTCCAACTGCAGTGTCAACATAGCCTAATTCAAAGTTACTCCTTAAGCTGTCACTTATGAATCATGACCTCCATCTAACATCAGTGGCTGTTCTGATTATCTGCAACTTTTATAGAAACAATGCATACTTATCGGTTATATTTTTAAATATTTCCCCAAGAACTTCCAATAGGTTGCAACATATAAGGGACATCTAGAGCCAAGAAGCTTGCTTCAAATTGGTTATTCTTTGCACAGTGCTAAAGACAGCTGCAGTTTATAGAGAATGAGAAATGACACGAGACGAACAAATAAATGAAGAAATTGATGATTCAATAAATAAATGCATTTCTTTGTAAAAAAGAATTTTCAAAAAATGGCTTAAGGAGGTTGATAATTATATGTTTATGAGCTTATTTTTTAATGGTTAATCCCAATGTAACTTGTTGACTACAATATACCAGCGGGTCTTCTGAAAAAAAAAAAGGAAACAATGCAGCCATTTTGTGCCATCTCCGAACAATCTGGTGGGTAAAGATTGCTTTAATACGGTACATTACTGTACAAATATATGTCGGACAGAGGAAACCCCTCTGCATGTGTCCCACAAGGAGTAGCTGTGAACGTGGTCTTCGACATGCTTCCCCGCAGAACCACCAGCCTGCTTTGAGAGGCTATACAACTCTACAGCTCACAGCCATTTGTTCCAGGCTTTATTTCCTTTGGTGGACCAATCACAGCGCTCGCATACATTGCGTCACCGACAGGGCATCCAATCGACGCATGCGTCTCATGAGCGAGCGTAGCTAGGCAAAGATGGCGGCGGGTTCTGATTTGCTGGATAATGTTTTGCTCAACACGGAGGTGGACGAAAAAGTAGTTAGTTATCTGGTCGCTCTGTCGACTCTGAACTATCAGGTCGTGTCAACGAAATACTTAGAGTCCAGACCACGGGAAATTACGTTGGAAACTCAATAGTAGGAATCAATTTCAATGTGTTTAGGGCATTAAAATGGGACTTTCACAACAAGAGCTCGCTAAAGCAGGTAAGATAGCTGCTGGCTCTGGTTAGCTAACATTGGCTAATTTTGGTCACGTTGATCAAGTGATAGCTAACTTGACTTCACTTGTTTTGCGTAACTAATGAGAATCGGAGTTCTCTCCGATGCCCCCTCGTTTTCACATGTTTCAGCTGCTGTAGGGACAGGAACGCAAGGAGGTGTCACTAATAGTGCAGAGTCCCACTCTTCAAGCATGGATGGAGCAGCTGGGACTACACCGGCGGCGGCTCAGAGCGTGACAGCCGCTCCGACTCAGTCCATAGCTGGCGGCGTCGTTGCGGTAGTGTCAGATTCAGCATCCGGTCTAGGAAAACCTGGAATGACTATTGCTCAAACTTTAAATGGGAGCACCCCGGTGAACTGTCATGTCACTGGAGGCGCATCTTCTGACAACAACAACTCACAGCCCACCGTCACGCTTCACAACAACGGACCCCTCTCTGTGAGAAAAGAAAGCACGGAGGGTTTGTCTGCAACAGTCAATACTATTATTACAACTTCTACGAGTGCACAGAATGTCGTGGTTTCGTCTCAGCACTCGGTAAAAGGTGTACCCACGGTTACGCTGGTGAGACCACCTATGCAAACTCTCTCCAACACCTTACACAGCGAAAGCCACCCTGCCACGGTCGTAACCTCTCCAGCCGTACGTGTTAGCAGCACGGCCGGCTTTCCTGTCTGCAAAGTGGACTCTACAAAAACTATGTTTCAGACCGGGGGACACGTCGTGACAGCGAGTACGCGGAGTCCGACTGTGCTGCAGAACTTGAGAACTTCATTACCCTCAACGATCTGTGCCACCGCTGGTGGGATACGAACTATAGCACCACAGGTCTTGGCCCCTCGACTCCATCAGCCGCAACAAAATGCACCGAATATCCAAAACTTCCAGCTCTCTCCAGGTAAGTTGGCATTAAATTAAACGATTAAGAGCATCTGAGAGTCTTTTCCAATAAGTCATGTCTGCAGCAGCTGCAATGGCCTTGCAGCAACTTGTTGCTGTCTAACACGGTGGAACCTTTGTTTCATTTGTACAGTTCAGTTAAATTGCTCACTTGTGTTTAGTGATTGTTATTAAAGAGATTTCCTTTATACATATTTTAGAAAGCAAGAACAATGCAGAATTGATTGTCTTTTCAGGAGACAATACAGCAGGTAAACATACTGCAAACCAAATTGAAAATCTTTAGGGCAGTCATCTAATTTATCCATGCAATTGTGTGTCAATCAATGATTCTGTTGTAATCTATTGATTGACTTTTTTCTTCTCAGATGACACAGTTTCTCATTTCAACAGAGCTTTACTGCGTTGTATTCTTCCAAAGTTTGCATCTTACTGTTTTTATTTACTACATTGTTTGCAGTAGATAATGGTTAGACTGCTGACTTCAGGTATTGCTGTGATGTTTTGCTCAGACAGGTTTTGATGTGGCCCCTGGCATAAAATAATGGAAATAATTCCTGATTATCTTTCATGTGGGGTTAAAAGTTCAATTATACTAATACTGGAATTCTCACAGCTTTGGCTCCCTACATTCAGAGCTTATCTCTGACTGCTCAGAATAAACCACAGCATAACAGGGTTATTAAGCATGCCCCAGCTTTCAATAAAGTACAATGATCAGCCATATCATTATAACTACTGACTGATAAACTCAGACCTAGACTTACTTTATTGATCCCAAATTGGGAAATTCATTACAGCAGCAGTCCCAAATACACTTACGCACACACAAAGATATTAACATATACATATGCAAAAAAGAATATAGAATATAAATCTAACCATAGAGTGAAAAACGTGCTCTATGCACATAGAGTGTGCAAGTTGTATGTTGATGAGGTCAACGAGTTGCAATGAGATAGATGTGTAAAAAGTGCAGCGTTATTATTGTGCTAGTGGATTATCTATTACAGAGGAGTGAGTTATTGGAGATTATTGCTCTGGGCATGGGAGATTTCCTGAAAGAGTCCTTTTGACAGCGAAGCAGGATGAGTCTGTTGGAGAGGGAGCGACGCTGTCTGCCCAGAAGGTGGTGGAGAGGATGCTCAGGATTATCCATGATGGATAACAGCTTGTCTAATGTCCTCCTCTCCACCACCTCCTCAAAGGTGTCAGGTTTGCAGCAATTAACAGAGCCGGTCTTCCTAATCAGTTTATTCAGGCTGTTGATGTCACCGGCTCTGCTGTAAGTCCCCCGGCACACTGCAGCAGGCTTGATATTAATGTGTTGGAAGCAGAAAAATTGGTCAAACATAGAGATCTGCACAACCTTGACAGGGGCAATTGGAATGGCTCGACGACTGGTGCAAGTATCTCCAAAACTGCAGGCTTTGTTGGGTTTTCACGGTCTATAAACACCTACCATCTGTAGGTGACGGAGTTGGTGACAGCGCTCTAGGCCCTTAAGGCTCATTGATGTGCTTGGGGAGCGAAAGGCTATCTGGTTTTGTCCAGCTGCTCTGATGTGCTATTGAGGCAAAAATCTATGGGAAACAACTTCAGGGAGGGAAAAGTGTCAGAGTACAGAGCGCCGTTCACAATGAGGAGCTGTTTCCGTAACAAAAGGGGACACAACATCAGACAGGGAGTTTTAATGTTATGGCTGATCAGTCTATCTGCTAGTGATGCACAGATACCCAGATGAGTATTTGCCATATGTACTTGTGCTCTTAAAATGACTCCCAAATTACCGCACCTGAAAGCAATTTACGATAACGAGACTGTCTAACGACAATGGTGTCACTCCACAGCAACTCCACCAGATTACAGTAATATCGCCACTTTACTGTGATAGCCCTACTTAACAGCAACATATTATTTCACGGTTACAATCATGAAACTTCTCTTAGTTAAGCAGGTTGGAGGACGAGTTATGTCTGCAGTGTGGAAATATGTTAATGAAATCAATGAAGATAAACGTAAAGCAGGCCGCAAACTAGGCTCTGCTGTATTTTGTCAAAAGAGTTAAAAACGTTTTCTTTTATGCAATCAATTATGAGTTCAAGGAGTTTGCTAATGGTAGTCGCTATATGCAAATTTGCAGAAAATGTCCAAAGAGTGTAACATCAACTGTAAGATTATTATTACTAAGTAGTCCTATTGGTATAAGTAAATATTCAGACGTAAATACACACAAAATACAAATCAAATTCACCATTGTCACATGTCTTGATGAGCAAAGGAACAATGTTTATAAGTATATTTCATAATAATAATTTCAAATGATAAAATAAAAAGATCTGCACTACGCCCGTTTATTGATATAATGTTGCTATGCAAATTTTTCAGATTTTATGCAGGCACAATTTTATTCCCCAACTCAAACTAATTAGATGTTTGTTGTGGCATGTTGTTGTTGATTTTGTTTAATCTTGGGCTGACCAGTGATTGACAGTCTAGATCATATAATAAATGCATTTATAGACACACATATGAGCAGTTCCTAACCCCTCATGTTTGACATTCCATACACGCCACAAGTATATATCGGGGATACTGATCAGGACAGAAAAGCCCTGACCTAAGACATCTCAACCCGTCTGACATTTGCCTCTTCCAGGCATGGTCTTGGTTCGTAGCGAGAGTGGGCAGCTGCTGGTGATTCACCAGCAAGCCTTGGCTCAGATGCAGGCTCAGTCGCAGGCCCAAAGCGCCATGACACCCAGACCTTCAGCCCCCACCAACAACCCAGCAGCATCTGTCCAGATCACTTCACTACAGGTACCAGAACTGCTGGACTCATCAGCGCTGTCACTCACGGATACTGTAACCCACTAATGTTTGGTAGGGGCAACACGGTGGCTTAGTGGCTAATAAAGTTGCCCCAAAGGTGCCTCATATTAATTTGCTCTGACACAGATTGTTTTTATTTACTACGGATTACTAAAATTAAACACAGTTAGTGTTTAAATCTAATCAACCTTTCCGTCAAACTTGAATTAAATCAACAAAACATAGTTGGACTTTTGTGGGTGCTGCACATTTGCAACTCTCAACAGCAATGAAAAAGAAGCAACTTGGCCTCATCAGGAACTTCCATCTTCAGCCTGATAAAAAGAGTTATTCTCGATAGTGGAATCGGTTCCATCCGTCTGCCTGTCATGTTTCAAGTCCAGAGAATAAATCAAACTGTTTGTTAGTGGTACTGAATTTGTGACTTTTGCAATGTAAAGATTTCTCAAGATTCTGGCACAGATCTCAAATATTGTTCAAAAGTTTTCCATAAAATCTTTTACATACAACAAACAAGCGCTGTAACAGTGCCCTGTACTATTTAAGCAATTTCTAGATTTTTTTCTCATTCCCAAAGTTAACTTTTAGGCTCATTCTTTGAGTGGGGTCTGTTTCCTTCAAACTTTCTGTACTCAACTCCACTGTACTAGATAGAAGCCTTTGATGCTAAATGATATTTTTTGACAATTTCTTTAACTTTGAAGATTGAACTTTTTCTTAGCTAACAATTTCCAAGAGACAACTCCTTTTTTCAGTTATATGCCCCTGTGGCGGAAAATGTTTGAATGGGATTTTTTGATCATTTCAGCAATTAACACTGTTGAAATTAACACAAGCACAAAAAGAGTGCTCTTCCCTTAAAACCTCCTTATTAGGTTGCACAAATAAAGATGAACCCCAGCAGAAATACTTGAGTGCTGCCTGTTTTAATTACTACTGAATAAAAGTCTCTCTTGCTGCTCTGCAGGCTCCAGGTGCATCACTGCTGACTCGTCCAGTCAACCCCACCACCATTTTTAAACAAGGTTCCGCAGTCCAGACCACTATGACCGCCACCACCGCATTGCAGAGGCCTCCTGTACTGCAGGTAAGTTCACCGCATGTTCATGTTAGGGTTCCATGTGTAGGCTATAAACGGAGTCTTGTTCACACTGACTCCTAACACTCGGAACTAGTAGGAGATCAAGGCAAAGCAAACCCTCTGTTGGAACCAGATCTGGATTGGTGAGATGTCACACATAAACAGCAATCCATTCAGCTTATCATTACGAGCAAAACTGTTCCAGATGCTCGTTCTTTTCCCTACCAGCTGCAGCAGCATATTGACGGTTTTTACCAGACGTTTACATTTTTTTACCAGCCACTTCTCAAACATGCACAAAAGCTTGCCCTGCACCTTCTGTGACTCAAGCCCGTTACACAATAGGGCCACAACAAAGGCCCTTTTCTACGCAGCCTTTGTTTGTTTACGCCGAACAAAACAACAGAGGTGGGTTGGTCCATTGTGTTTGGGTTTTATTTTTCTAACAGACATGCACTGTCGTCCCATTTCGAAGACATTATGGGTCAACTTTTTCCTTTGTGGGTTAGCTCCTTGCTGCCTTTAAGATCTCCTGGTTGTGGGTACACGTAATCAACTTCAAAACATCCCAGTACCGTCCTGTCCTACAGCCGTGCCAGATCGCTCCATTTTTACAGCTGTGGCTTTGCTGCCGGCTCAGGTGGAATTGCATTTACCCACCATTATGCCTTTTAAACGTTTATACAGAAAGATGAAGTGTGTTATTTGCACAACAGTCAACTGCTTTGGACAGTCACCATAATTGGGCTTCAGAGAGAAGACAACAATAGTCTCAACACAATAATTACCCTCCTCTATTATTACCCAGATCACTCTCATACAACCTTCATGACCTTATTGGAACCCAACATGTCAAGTTGTTCAGCTTTTCCAGACATCCGTTCTAAATTCAGAACGAAGGATGGATGATTATGACCTCTTGAATGCTATGCAATGTATGTCATGTGTAAATATTCTCCTTATAGCAACATCTGATCTGCAGAAGCACTTGAATACTTGTCGGTCTCTCTCTTTTGCTGTCATGGTTTCCTCATACTCAGCAGTGTGATTGTTTTGGATAAACATTGTGAGTAAACGTGTGTGGTGTTGCATTTTGGTATTGAGGATGCGTTCTTCAATGCTCGTATACAATAGGACCTCTCTTAGTTCTGTGTCATCTTCACTGAAGCCAAGACATGCCCAAGCTGCAGATACAGTATTTATTTTGTTAAATATAACCTTTTCTGATTTAGATCTATTTGTTGGCTCAATGCTTGCCTTCATGTCATCAGTGTTGCTTTGCACACACCTTATAACAGGTGTGTGATAACATTGGACATGCCAGCACCATGTGACTGAAGGTGACATGTTCTGGGTCAGTTAGCATTTGGGAAAATAATCACCAAATAAATTAACATGAATAAGAATACTTCGATAAGATGTTCTGAATCCCTACAATCCCGACGTCAAACCCTAGTCAGAACCTTTCATTTTTAAATGTTCTTATGTTCACAAATCTTACACAAGTGACCCACTAATATTGCTTCAGTTAGTTCTCCATATTTCCAGTCCTTGTGGAATGTACACGTTTGTACCTCTGCTGGTAGCGGCGCTGCAGCTCTCTTAAACCATGTAGAGGAGACGAGAAATTTGTTAGAATGTGAATATATATATATATATATATATATATATATATATATATATATATATATA
>VRLP01005478.1:0-36472 GCA_009660295.1 Lophius piscatorius | reverse complement strand
ACACATCACCCCCGTTCTTCATTCCCTTCACTGGCTTCCCATCTCCACCAGGATTGATTATAAGATCTCTCTCCTCACTCACCAGTGCATCCATGGTAACGCATATATATGAAGTAGAGTATGATAAGTATTGAATCCTTACATAAGTAAAAGTGAAAAAGTATACACCCAGGAATATACTCACAGTATAGAGGTATGACGTCTGAACGACGATTTAAGACACTAGCACGATTTTTCCGGGATATAATTAATAAGAATTAGAATTAAAGTCAGAAATACTTAATTGATCACTGAGGGATTTATAGTTTGAATTGAAAGAGTAATACAATATTATAAAAATATGAATACAAGAGGTTTGTACAGAAAGAAGAATATGAAAAGAAGAAGAGTGCTATATATGAATATAGTGCAAACAGTCAGAAAAATGATTTTCTTTACACATCTAACCATAGTTTATTCTCTTGCCTTCCTGCCATTCACATCTCTCATACATGACCTATCCTCATTTCTTGCTGTCACTGACTGCAGCTGTCCAATGAGATATTGGCTGTTCTCATCAGCTGGTCACATCGACCAAAATGCACAGTCTTCGCAAACTGTCATCATCCATCCATCCATCCATTATCATCTGCCTATCCAGTGTCAAGTTATGCTGGCCAAGGAGGGTATTCCTTCTCTTCAGCTCATCTTTGATGAATCCTGAGGCTTTCTGGGCCAGACTAGAAATGTAATCTCTCCAGCGAGTTCTTCGTCTACACCAGGGCCCTCCACATTGCGGTTCCATGGAGTTATCCTAATCAGACGCAGGAAACCCATCAACTGGCCTCATTCAGCACAAGCAAGCAGTGGTTCTACTCCAAGTTCCTCACTTCCACTCTAAAGCCGAGAGATAAGACGAAGAACTCGACCCTACAACGGACACTCATAACAGCGGCTTGTAATAACGACCTCTTTCTTTTAACTGCTCAAAGCTCAGATTATTATTTCTGTCTTTTTGCTGTACATCTAGTTCATTCAAGTTGCGGTTCTACACTTTCGATCCTAAGCATCCATACATTTTCTGATAAAATTTTTACATATCTGCTGCAATAAACAGCTATCCTTACTTCATTCAGTTTCCTCTGCTGATTGAAATATACATTTTTATTTAAAAAGTCGAAGCGTACTGCGGGCCAAATGCAAGATAGCATCTTTGTCTAACAGCTGGTCTGATAGCACTGTTGTCGCTAGGAGGGCATAAAGAAGGCATAACGTTTGGATGAATCCTGGCCACTCAAGGGCTTAAGCATTAATTATCAGAGAAACTAATTGGACCCCTGATATAATATGTAAGCCTCTTGTATTTACAGAAATCACATTATGTTATGCTCTTTTTTAATTAAAATCATCCAGTTAATATAGTATGTCTGCCATATCCTTTAGTAAATTAGGTGTAAGTGTTATTTAACAGGAGTTATTATTTAATAGGAAATGTTACTGTCAGTGTTGTAGGTTTGATATCAGTAATAAATACAAAAAGTAATATTTATATTTTAGTCAAATGTGTTTAAAATAGACAGCCACTATAAAAACATTTAATGAAACTACTTATTTACTCAGATCTTATCAAAAGATATTATCAAAAGACGTGAATGAAGACAATGTTGGATGTTTGTTCTCCTTAAAAATTGAGATTTCTTGAACAAAAGAGCACTGATCCATTTCTATTTAAGTGCACCCTGAGGTGTCTTTAGCTTGTTTGGCAATCTGGGCGAGCTTCAACTTCGGATCATTTTGTTCATTTTGTTGCTACAAACATTATCACAATCAAACTGGGAAATTACATTTAGTTGCTAGTTGGATATAAAAACGAAACATTGTGGCCCTATGGATCATAGAATAGTAACTAATGTTGCATCACTGCACCGCAAAAAGTAACCCTTAACATTTACGGTAAAAAACTGGCAGCTGTGGTTGCGAGAGTTTTACCATAAAAAAATACAGTCACTTCGTACAAAACATTAGGGTAAATGACCATTTAAAAACCGCTAAAATGTCAACATGTCTACAGTTACAAAGTTAATTACATACAAATTAAACTGTCAAAATTAACAGTGAAGAATACTCAAACTGTCAAATATCAATATAAAAGATGGTAAATTTCAAAACAGCATCACTGAACTACATAGGGTGAAACATCAGAAATGAAGAAACAATAAATAGCTTTCTTATTTCTCATCTCAATCTGTGAAAAAAAAAACAGATTTTACAGCCAAAATACAAAAAAATTGTTAAGATTAAAGTACAATGCCTCACTGTCGCAAGCAAGTCATTTATGTAAAAGTATTAATCCGTATAAGTTCTATGAAATATTTTGATGGTATGAAGATGTAAATAACCAACTTTAACCAGCTAGCAACCGCATACCATAATTTCAACAGACAGAAGTTGCTAGAAATACGGTATGTATTTGAGAAACAAGTTTAAAAGTCTGAAAACAATTAAATTTACTGTAATTTCGTGTAATTAAGTACGTAACCATAAAAATGTTCACATTATATCTGTTTTCATGGTTATTTACCCCCTGTGACGTCCCCCCTGTGGTGACGTCAACCTGTGTCACGTCAAACACATAGGTGCAGCAGGTAAGTTGACAGACCTCAGATCTTCACTGTAGATGCATTAATGAATCAATCATTCATTCATTATCAACCGCTAATCCTGTTCAGGGTCACCGGGGAGCTGGAGCCTATCCCAGCTGACATCAGACGAGAGGTGGGGTACACACTGGACATGTCACCAGTTTATCGCAGGGCCGACACATAGGTGCAGCAGGTAAGTGGACAGACCTCAGATCTTCACTGGAGACGCATTAATGAATCATTCAATCAATCTTTATTTATATAGCTCCAATTCACAACAACTGTTGTCTCGAGGTGATTTCCAGAAAGAGCAGGTCTGGCACAAACTCTTTATCAAATTATATTACAGAGACCCAACAAATTCCTCCGTGAGCAAGCACTTGGCGACAGTGGCGAGAAAAAACTTTCAACGGGCAGAACCCTCGAGCAGATCCAAGATTCTGGTTGGACAGCCTACTGCCATGACTGGTTGGGTTTATTTAGGGGTTTAACTATAAGGAACTACCTGACAGTCAGGATGAGTAAGGATGGATAGAGACAAAATAGAACTATAGTAATGAATATAGTTCCTGAATGTAACGTCTCTCCAGTTGAGACCGGAAGTGTCGCCCCTGCGCCCCTCACCCTCTCCCACTAAGCAAGAAAATTGAGAAAGGAAAGATGGCTTGTCTGATCCATCTCTACAGGCAGACGTCTGCCTAATTACAAACTGGAAGCGCCCACCGCAACAGGCCGAAATGACACACATGTTGACTGGATAATTCACACGATGTGCAGCATGAGTGATAGAAAAGCGATCAGCGATATCACCGTTCAGATTTTGTGGGCCAGCAGGTGAGCCCCTTGTTGCTTCTGGCAAGTTGCTGCCCTGGGCGGCTGCCCATGCCGCCCATAGAAAAATCCACCACTGGGTGCACTGGATTATTTTGTGTCCTCGATTTCATGTCCCAAAATATTTACTTAATAGCGCCTTTAAGAGCTGCTACAATATGCATGCTTTTTGAGGACACCGACAGGCACTCGCATTCCTCAAGGCGCTGACATTTTCATCAGGATTCAGTTAAGAGGTTTCAGAGTGTGGCCGCTCGAATTAGGCGAGACATATGCTGCGTGACCAGATCCTGACATTTGGTGCCTTTGAATATGTTAATTCTTTCTACATTTACCATTTACCCAAATTTTCACACATGATATTCTCTGTTTTCACTTCTTCTCTTCTGTTTTCATTCTTTCCCTGTATTGAACCTTCATAGTAAGTAGACTTTTTGCTGCCAAAATAGCTCTGTGTATTCTGACATCTTTCTATCAGAACCAGTAGTTACCGTTTCTGCTATTTTTGCTGCAGTATCCCTTCTGTATGATCGGACAACACAGGCTCCCCTTCTTTATTCAAATGCATCATTAACCAATGTGCCTCTCGCTGGTTCACCAGATGTCCTTCTTTAAAAAACTTTGTTCGGTGCCAACGACTGAAGACCAGGAACGCTCAACAAGGTCTCAATTTCTAGAAATGCGGCATAAACATGGCCCTAACAATCACAGAAGTTCAGATTTTTGTGCTTGCCCATTTTTCTTGCTTCTAACACATTAACTATTCACTTACTGCCTAATGCATCCCACCGACTGAGAGGAGCCATTGTACTGACTTCACCGGTCAGCAACCAAATTTTAATTTATGAAAGTATTAAAAATCTGCGGAACTACTTGCCGGATACATACTTGCCAGAATTTTGATAGCTTTGTTGTAAAGAGATGTTAGGGGTTTAATGATGGATGCTGCTGAGACCAAGAGGTTATGCAGTTTGATAGATGAGACAAAATCATGGCATGTATAAAAGTTAAAGCTGTACTTAACGGTAAGCAGTGTCTGATTTGTCCGAAAGTTTGTCTATTGGCCATTAATTAAACTTTTTTTTATGTCTTTGTCAAATCTTAATTTCGAGTCAAAAGTAATTCCAAGTTTTTTTTAAATTCTGCACTGTCTCCATTTCAGCATCTTTTATCGTCACTCTGAATAATTGGAAGTCATTGGAAGCACCCAGTTCCTGCTGGTCCTAGACGTTTCAGGTGGGAGGTGGGCTAAGAGGTTTTTAGGGTTAGGGTTAGGTCGACATGATTTTCAATTTCAACTAAAGCATGTGTCAGATGTTTGCATCAAATGTCTCTCTGGCATTACATCGACATCCTTTTCCAGCTGGGAAGCATGCATAGTTTGACTCAAGTGCTCAAGACAAAAATGACAGAAAGACAGACTGACATATTGAGGACTACATCAACTAGTCATTTTAATGTCCATTACTAAACTGATCAACTCTTATTTATCCAGCAGCCAGTGATAACGTCAAAGAGATAATCACTGACTCTCAGAACTATATAGCACTCTCTGGCTGCCTCTGGGGAGAGAAAACATGCTTGAACTAACATTTTTGCTTAGAAAATAACTATTAAAAATACTGGCCTTTTTGAAGTAGCTCCTCATAAATCTAACTTGTCTCTTATGAAACTCCGGAGGTTGAGTCGTCATACCCCAATCAGAGGGTCGGTGGTTCAATCCTCGAGCTCCCCCTGCAGTGCAGCATGCTCCTCAGAATTATTAATACTGTAAAAACTATGAGCAAATTGAAATGAATTGTCTTTACTCTCTGTGTCCATGATCTTTAATTTAAATTATTCACAATAATCTACTCTATAATTCAAATAAAAAAATTCAAAAAGACATTACATTAAATATATCCAATTATTGACACTCTATATTTGATATTTTGCGCGACCCCTTCTCAGCAGCACATCCCACTTTTATTCTGTTTGGTTTAGGTCATGTGCCTGGGGTGTCCATGGAAAAACCTTTATTTTGTGATCTCTGAATCATTCTTGGGTTGATTTTGAGGTGTGTTTTAAAAAGTGAAAATTTGATTGCTTCCTACATTCAAATCAGCGTGATATAAATTAATATCAATATCTCTCCTCTATGCAACAACAGTCCAAAAAAAAAAATAGAGGAGTGAATATGACCATGAATGTTTGCTTATTGTGCTCTTTGATGAACTAGTGACCTAATCAGAGTCTATCCCATCTTTCACCTAATGTCGGCTGGGACAGGCTCCATCACCAAGGCACTGCAAAGACAAGCATTATAGAAAATGGATGAATAGATATCAATAAGGACAGTTGTGGAATGTATCTCGCGAATAGGTGCCCATAAGTACTAACAAGAAAGGAGTCAAAACCAAAAATATAACAACTTAAGTACAGCTAACATCATAGGAAACTCTTGAACCATTAATACGGATTGAAAAGTTATTTTATGAATAGGTTATTGAGGATTTGTTTAATCCAATACAAGTTTACTACAAGAGGAGTCACAGAATGAATCATGCAAACCATTTGTAATATATCACTGCAAGTGCCTTTCAGGTGCGATCAACCGCTCAAAGCTTTACAGCACCAGCCAGTATTCACATCCATTCATAGAGCTGTGGCATAGGTCACTGTACAAAGCCCTTCTTGCTTCTTCAGGACCTGTAACCATTTACCCACCAATGCATCAGACGATCAGAGGCATCTTGGTATTCAGAATCTTGCTCAAGGACATGTAAACAGCAGGGGTCGGGGATTACTGACTTTCTAATAAGCGGACAACCTTTCCACATTGAAATGAGATGGTGTGGTTGCAAAGGCCACCAATCGGCTCAAGGTTATCTAGAGTCATCAAAGCGGCCCTGCATTGGTTCTGGGTCTGATAAATGCATGCCTCCCTTGGTAAGGAATGCATGTAAATGTGTCAGTGCTCATTTACATGTATTAGATTTAGAATTGCAAACTAGGAAGAGTGGGTTGATCAAAGGAACTGTAGCAGATTTAATTAGCCATTCTAAGTTATCCTGTACCGGTTGTTTGTACCAATATTTGCAGAGCTTAATCCCTGAGACAAGCACAGACCTCTGGCAGCCCCTGGGGCACAGAGTCAGCTTTAATATCTTTATCAGGTTGATAGTATTCAAGAAAAATAATGTTACACTAAAGGCAGGTTTTCCTTTAGTGTAACATTATGAAGAATGTTGATCTACATTGGATCAACATTCCAACTCGAATACTATATTTTCTAAAAATCCATTAAGCAGGTGTAATGGATAAAAATGTTAATTATGTTCAACTGGTAAAAGAAATTAGCAAAAATAGCTAAATCTGCCCCTTAATCTGAATAAATGCCAAAATGTTCAACGCTCTACCCAACCCTTCAACTTTTAGTTTATGTGTAGTTGATGGAAAAGTTTATCTCACAATATTAAAGAAAGTAAAACCCTTTTTAACTTTCTTACTGCCTCATACTCCTTCATTCATACTCCCTTTCTGGAGTCCTTGGAATGGGTGCTGGAAAGCGCCCCAACTGGGAACTCCATTGTCCTACTCGGAGACTTCAATGCACACGTGGGCAATGACAGCGAGACCTGCCTGATGATCTGAATCCTAGTGGTTATTCCCAGTTATTGGACTTCAGTGCTAGTCACACACCAGTCCACAGCAGTAAAACTGCCCACAGTGGTGTCAGCATGTGGCGTGGTGACAGTGGTGTCGGCATGTATCGGCATGTGGTGTCACCTGCTGGTGTCCACCAGAAGAAGGAGTCCTACAGAGCATGGCTGGCTTGTTGGACTCCTGAAGCAGCAGACAGCTACTGGCGGGCCAAGCGACACGCGGCTGTGGCAATCAAGGAGGCAAAAACCCGGTCATGGGAGAAGTTCGGTGAGACCATCGAAGAAGACGCCCCGAAGAAATTCTGGCAAACCGTCCAGCGTCTCATGGGGAAAAAGGCAGTCATTCATCCACCCTGTCTACGGGGTGGATGGGGACCTGCTGACCTCCACTGAGATGTTATCGGGTGGTGGAAGGAATACTTTGGGGCTCTCCTCAATCCCACAAACACATATTCCCAGGAGGAACCAGAGCTTGATGACTTGGAGTTGGATCCGCTCGACACTGGGGCTGAGGTCGCTGCGGCTGTTAAACATTCCGCAGTGGCAGCGCCACTTAAAGCTCTGGATGTTGTGGGGCTGTCATGGCTGACACGCCTCTGCAATATTGCGTGGACATCAAGGGCAGTACCTCTGGAGTGGCAAACTGGGGTGGTGGTTCCCCTTTTCAAGAAAGGGGACCACAGGATGTGTCCCAACTATCGGGGGATCACACTCCTCAGCCTCCCTAGGAAGGTCTACGCCAGGGTACTGGAGAGGAGAATCTGGTCGATATTCGAACCTCGGATTCAGGAGGAACAATGCGGTTTTTGTCCTGCTTGTGGAACCATTGACCTGCTCCTCCGCTGCTCCGCTGTTCCTCCGCTGCTCCTCCGCATCGAGAAAAGTAAGTTGATGTGGTTCAGGCATCTGGTTAGGATGCCCCCCGGACGCCTCCCTGAGGAGGTGTTTCGGGCATGTCCATCTGGGAGGAGACTCCAAGGCAGAGTCAGGACACGCTGGAGAGATTACATCTCTAGGCTCGCTTGGGAACGCCTCGGAATCCTCCCAGAGGAATTGGTGGATGTGGCCGGAGAGAGGAAAGTCTGGGCTTCCCTCCTGAAACTGCTGCCCCCGCGGCCCGGACCCGGATAAGTGGAGGATAACCAAACCAAACCAAACGACGACCCTTTTTTCTGTATCCACTCCAGCATGTAATTGGTTCTTTCTTATCATATACTCCAGCCTCCACTGAAATATAATGAATATCTGTCAGGCAGTTATAATTTGTAGAAAAGCCATTATAGTCCATTTTTCACTATTAAAAAAAAATAATGATAATTCAATTGTCAGGATTCACTACAAAATTTTATTTGGTCGCTCCTTTCCCCATTTCCAAATCACTTATCGAAGTTTATTAAAACCTGTGGTCGTTAATGTGCGTTGGGTGAACTCGGTGAAGTTCGCCAAAATGTCATGGGTTCTGCTTTATCATACTCCGAACCATCCTAAAAAGTTTCATGAATACTGGCAAGAACTTTTGAATGCATCATTTTCTTCTTTTATCATCTGCATGCTCAAGTATCTGAATGACTGATAAAGACTTTCATATGTAATTGTCAGTATCTGAAGTTTGTAAGAAGCAAATAGATATTCATCCTTTAAATTAATTGAAACCCATTGTCTCTAATGGGGAATGGGTTCTCAGGCTGCTGTAAGACTATTAATGTGTGATTTTCAGAATATCTTCCATGTTTCTAGAGAAAATAATAGAAAACCCTACATTTTTATTGTTTATTCCCTGGAATTTAAGACAATTTACAAAACAATATTCGCATGTACCCCCTGGCTACATAGCCTAGAGTGAAAGAAGAGCTCAAATATTGAAGAGGTATTCAGATTTTTGGCTTAGGCAAACTAATAACCACTGAATGAAATTCTGAGTTTTAGCCACGGGCACAGTTATAAAGAGTGAAAAAAGTAAATTAAACTAATGGAAAACCAAGTAGCAGAAGGAGAGTCTTAAAGGAAAGGAGGGAATTTTTGAAAGCTGTTACTGAAACTAATAATGTTTTTGTAATTGTGTCTCATGTAACACGCTTAAGCCCACATCTCACATTTTCTCTTGTAATCAGACAAATTTTCAAGGCACTGTAACTGGTAGTGGAGAAATCCAATGTCGAACCACAAAAACCACATGATGACCACCTATTTTCCTAGAATGAAGACTCTGATGGGTGACTACATTCATGTGCTTTTAGGTAAAGATGCCTTTTACTGTATGAGGCAGGTTAGTGTAGGTAGTGGTGAGTTGGGCAGTGAAAGTAACGATGGAGGTAATTAATGTAGCAACATTTACCCATCTCACTTCTAGAAACAAACTACACCTATGCTATCACCTCCGACAGCCAGGGTACATCCCGGAAAAAGTCCCCAATACCCTTTGTTGTACAAGCAATCACACTGTTTGAACTGATTTGATTAATTTAAATGCAAACTTTTTTGAAATGTCCCCAAAACAATCCAATTTAATTGCACTAAATCTATGAGGGTATATCGTTTGAAAATGATCCATGAAATATTTTTTAAGGTGTGTCTGGAGAACAGTTTATCATTCAAAAAGCTCCACCTTGTGAGTAAAATAAAAACTACTTGAGTAAACTATGATGTATACAAGATACTCATGTGAATTCATATGCACCGAATTTTGACGAAATCGGACCAACGGTGGGAAATTGTGGTCGAAAAACATTAAACTGAAGTAAAATAGAAATATACAACCGCACTTTCCCCAAAACACTCCAGATCTTCCTCGCACTAAGGGCTATGCTTGTATAAAAATTGAAAATGATCCATGATATATTTGTTGAGTATCTGCAGACAAGGTGACGATTCCATTATATCCCCGACTTTTCCTGGTTATAATTATTAACAACTTCATGTTTATTTCAGAGTAATACTACGAATAGATTTGGATAATGCAGCATTGACTCATCTTTAGTGCGACATCATGATAGTCATCCACCTCCACACTGAATGACCATCCCAACCCCCGTCCCCTTCTGAAGGGGCCTACAATGGGCATATCAGGTACCGAACCGAACGCTGGAGTCATGGAAAAAGTGTCTTGGTCTCAGAATAACATGTTCTTTTACATCACGATGACATGGTGTGTGTGTGTGTGTGTGTGTGTGTGTGTGTGTGTGTGTGTGTGTAACTTACCTGAGAAAGAAATGGCACCAGGAGGCATTATGAGAAGAAGACAAGAACATCAGGCAGAACATGATTTGTGTGCACCCCATCATTAAAACAGTATTCCCTAATGGCAGTGGCGTCTTTCATCTGTGTTTTGGCCTTCTACCTACAACATCTAATTTATTTTTCATTTTCACTTGATTTATCTTGCATAATACGTGTTTGTACAAAAAACATGAATTGAATATACAAGAAAATCCTAAAGATTTTGTCTTGTTTCACTGCAAATTGCCTCCGGGGTCGGTTCGTCCAAAGGTTTTTGGCATTTTACTGTATTCAGCACGTCTGACTATTTTTGCAGACAGACAGCTCTCTCCTTTTTACTGTTAATTGAATTCTGGCAAGCTGATCAGAAACCATTTGCAGGCTGAGCAGCAAGGAGCTTGAAAAGTATCCTCCGACAAATCCCCTCTCGTAGTAACCCTCAATACATTTTCTCTGCTGCAAAAAAACAGTCACAAGCCGTCAGTGCATTTGCATTGTTTGCATCCAGTTAAGTAAGATTTTTAATGGACAAGAAAAATCCAATGTCTGACAATGAGAAGTAAAAAACCATTGCAGTACAGCACAATAAAACACATTAATACTCCATGTGGTCCCTCAGCCCGGACCTGTCAGTCAATGTTTGCACGCACCTTCGGAGGAACTTGAGGGGAATATCAACACGCGCACGTCTTGCATGATGCCACATTTCGAAGACTTCTTCTTTGAGAATCTTTCTGCGTAGTTCTGCGTTTCTTCTCAACTCACACCTCTGTATGATAACAGAAGTTTTGCTGAGCGGTGACATTAATGTACAGCCATTCTGCTGTACTTTGAATTAAAATGTTGTAAGCAACATAAGATTTTCATGATATGGATAATAAAATAAGTAAACATGTATATGACACTCACTCCCACTTGATATGACAACAGATCAGAATATCAGGCCAAAATTAACACATGTGACATTGACTTCAAATTGGATTTTAAAAAAAGACTTCAAACACAAACTCAATTGTTGAACATCAGATCTAAGAGGGCTGGCCAACCAAAATTCTGCCACTGCACATTTTATTTCTGACTTCAAAAGTTTTCAAAAATATAAGAAAATTTGTCGCCAGACAGCTGCAGTGTGATCTCCTTCATACTCAGAGTGTTAAGAACTAAATGTGCTGGTCAAAAATTAATGAAGTTTCTGATACTACATGATGAATTTTTCCACTTCAAAATAAATATAAACTGTTGGAAAAATAAGAGGAATGCTTAGTCATCCCAGTATAACACCAAGTCCGTTAAACTCAAAGGATATAAATCTGTCAAATTAGGAAGCACAATTGATTGTGAATCAATTTCACCTTCTTTGCTCCAAATGGAAGTGCCAGCACTAATTCTTATTAAAGGTGGACTTTTTCAGAACTTTGGTTATCAAGGGCCAGCAATGCTGACACACAGCTATGAGGACCCTATTGTTTACACTACAGCATCAAGTAATTAGAATACTTCCTATTTGAAAATACCTTAAAGATGGTTTCATATTTTATAGGATGTTTTTGAAGTAATTTTCCTGATGCACTAATACATAGATATATGTTACTGCTGAAGATGTAAAAGGTTGAAGTAATCTAAACAAATTTATTCTGTATTTTAATTTATGAAGTCTGATTTACAGCACTGCTGTCCTGGAAGAACGACATATCTACAGAAAAAGTAAACTTTTAATTAGATCAAAGAATTTTTTTAAATCATCATGTTTAAACAACAAAATAAATACAAAAATTTACACAGCTAAAAGCTTGATACCGTTTGTGTATGCTCTTTAGTCAATTATTGTCTCTGCCAACCTCTCAGAATGCTACTATTCACTCTTAGATTATTCAGGATTGTGCCATCCTTTTCGTAGGCGAGTAGAAAAGGAGGGTATGTCAGACTTTGCCAGCCATGGCTGAGACCTGCAAGATGTTCCACTTTCAATCCAGATCAGTGGCAAGGACTACTTTTATCAGAAGATGGTTCTGGCCCTGGGGATTAAACATCTGATGTTTTCACAGAACCGACAGTCAAAAAAATGGCTGACTTATAGCGAGCTTTAGGACATTCTTGTTTTGTACTTCAATTGAGTTCGAATTAGATAAAATGGCCATAAACATTACTGGAAGGTAACTCGTACCTACAACTGTTAGGTAAAGTATAAAGTGGCATCAAATGGAAATTCTCAAGTAAACTACAAGTCCCTAAATACTTACTTAAGTATAATATTTGAACAAAATAACCATCCACTACTATCAACTTTTAACATTTACAACAGGAATAAGACACCAGCATTCTAAATAATAGTTCAACACAAAGAGGGACCATTCTCCTGCCAACGGATTACTTTTACCTTGATACGTTAAGTGCAACTGGCTGATAATACTTTTATACTTTTAATCGAGTAAAGTATCTGAATACTTCATACACCACTGCACATTAACCATAACACGTACAAAAAATGACTTTCATAAGGGAACTCTTTCCCACAGTTAAATAACAAATGCCAAGAACAGTTTTATGCAAACTATAGAAACACCCAATCTCAAAGTTTGTTTTGCACAAACTGGATCTTGGGCGAAATTTGAAGTACATCCAGCTCAAGAAAGAACTTCTGAAATAATGTGTATTTCAACTCAATGTTTAACACAAGTTCAGTGTGTAGCTGAAGCCCATGAGCAGAAGGCAGGCATTTGTCAGCGTTTTACGATCATACAAAACCTTTTTTACGACAACTATGAATGACACATGGGCAGAAATGTGACCTTCCTGTGCTGCTTATCCACCGATGACAAAGATCTTGAGGACATGATGGGCACGGTCTTATTGGCTCACATCCTGTCAAAAATAAAACAGATGACTCAGTGCTAAGAGGTCTTTTTCCAACCCTCTTTACTGGCTGTTAAAATGCTAAAAATGATTGCTTATCTGGATTAAAATAACCACCACTGCGTAGTAGAAAAAAAAAAAAAGAACCATCTTTGTGTGCTGTCAGGACAAATATTTCCCAAGAGAATCAAACGTTTTGAATGAGCAAGGGACTGACTGACTGCAGCCACTATTTCCATGTTTTAACCCTTTAGTTTTTTAACAATCCTATTATCTTGTCTGATGCAAAGCTACATATCTTGCAAAAACATCTGATTATCTTGTGTTCTGATATCCTGAAATTAAAATCTAGATCTCAAAACTTTACCATGCTGCTGTCAATAAAAATGTCTCTGTCAATTAAAATCTGCAACTAATTTGATCTTACTTTGTGTGAGGCTTGCATAAGACCAAATTGCCGAGTCAATTTCTTTCAATATTCTGTTAATTATTCATAGAAATTACATTAATTATTTACACACAATCAAACATCTTCTTAATACATTTTTTTTGTGTTGATAGCAGTTTTTATATCAACACAATTAACAATGAACATGTGACAATAACTACAATAGTGAGATACACAGCAAGCATGATGACGTTGTTCTCATGTGAGAACTAATCCATGAGCTAATTCTGCAATTGCAGAAACTATTCGCCTACCATGAAACCAATATGGACAATCTCAGGCCTGCTTCGTCAACGTCTTAAGTGTGAAGTAAGTTTAATTTGATCCGACCAAGTGATTTAACCAGACAGGTTTTAGCTGATATGCTGTATTTTCCAGGCCGAAGAGGTTGAGTGTCTTGCTGCTATTCTGAATTTATTCCTTGCCGCATTTTCTCATTTGAATACTTCTCTCCTCTTAGTTGCAATTGGGGGTGTCTAAAAAACTTAACTGACAGCAAATTACTTGATACTGACAGTGTTACCTGTTTAAAGAAAAGGCCTGTAGTACACACCAGGCGTGTGGTGGGTCCGTAGCTGGGTTTACATTGACACTTCTCTCCTTTAAAAATGAAATCATTCCGAGAGAATATTTCTGGATGACCGACACATCAATCGGAGGTGCTGTCAACAGCCATGTGACAGCACAAAAGCAACCAATAGATGATGAGTTTCGTCAGAAGGTGGACGTCTATCATGTGATCAGGGTGTTATTTTTTCTTATTGTGAAGAAACAGCTTGATAATAACTCAGTATTACTCCTTAAGCACAATGGAGGCATGAGGGAGGGAGAGAGAGCGCGAGAGAGGACAAAGTGTTCACAACAAAGCCATTTTGGTACCTCCAAATGGTTTTACTCAGACTAACATTACATTACGACGTTGACAAACAATATCGTTGAGTAGTAAACTCAACAGAAATGTAACCTTAACATCAACATCATCCGATATCAAGTGTTTGTAGCGTTAATTATTTTGTACTTTCCCACAGAATTCTTTGAGAATTAAAAAAAAAAGCCATTTCTACCATTTACATGTGGTGGTTGCCTATTCGAACTTCATTACAAAAGGACTCATACTATCCTCCTGCAAAGGAATGAAATCTCAATTATAAGGAGCTTTTACTTGAAGCTTTCCCTTTCTGATTGGCTTCTTCTTCCAGAATTTCCAGAAAAAGGGCGTCCATCTAAACCCACCTAGTGATGGTCTATGGAGGCATATCCTTGGAGAATTGCACAGACATTGACTGCTGATCGGTACCCGGCTGAAATCCTCTGAGAGATTATCCAGGGTTCCCACTCTTCTCTGGAAATCATTTTCCAGGACTTTTCCAGTACATTTTCACTGATGATGATGCAGCTGCTACACATACCAGAAAGGTAATCAATCTCCCTGTCCCACCATGCTTTGGATATGTGTCAATTCCTACAGCTGTGCCTTGTATTTTTTACATTTACTTACCCTGATTGCTGCTGTGTTTATTCTTCGTCCGCCCCCAGAAATATGATTTAAAAGAAGTGCAGTCCATGGCTATAACTTATCTAAGAAAATAATATCTTACATGCTTAGAAATTATGACAAATTTATCATAGAGTAATGCAAACACACATGCAGGTGTACAGTGTTGCACTTTATTAGCATAACCAAAAGTCAAAGTTAAAATACTGGTTTGGGCAATTCTCCCCTCCTCAGCTTCTAATTTCTCTTACTTTCTCTCCCATATGTTCTCGTAAAAAAATATGAATCACGCAAAGTAAAAATGAAAGAGCTATTAAACCAAGTGGCGTATTATTGTTTTTTGAGCCTTTCTCAAAAAATAATAATAATGAAGTCAAGTAGATCAGTGCATACATAGGCTAGCCAAACATAGATTGGCCTGAAAATAATTAAATATCATCAAAACATCCTTGGCCACTCCAAATGTTGGTCTAACTGCTGTACCATAGATACTCATCCTGCAGTGCAACATGGTCAATATAAAACAAAACAATGTCATTAAAATACATATGTTCCTCAGGGAAAAGTTCTTCATGGAGTTTTGTTTAACATCTTGACACAGTCCCGCAGATTTTCCAGAGTTGGTGCTAGAGGTTCAAGATCTTCCTGTGACTCAATGTTGCCCTTTGAAGGCAGCGTGAGAACAGACAGCGTTCACTCAAAAGGCAAAGAGAAGAAAAGATTTATTTGTCTTTCAAATTAATTTTTGAGTTCAACTTAAGCTTTTCCAGCCTCATGTGACCAGAGCATATAGATAGTTGCTGGATGATGAATGCCTTGATCCTATTGACTGGCTCTCATGTTCCCCTGACTTAAATCCAGTTGAGAACCCATCAAATGTCTTGTACTGCTGCATCTGATGCTGCCAAGAAGCGCCACAGAGCTCACTGATTTATGGGATATATTAGGCAACACGTGATAATTTTTTCCAGAGGCTGATATGTTGGAAGCAGGAAAAATGAGCAAGCGCAAGGATATGAGTGACTTTGACAAGGGCCAAATGATGACTTGGTCAGAGCAGCTCCACATCTGCATGTCTTATTGGTTTCTCCTAGTAAGGCTTACTACCTACCAAAGTAGTGTAAGGATGAATAAATCAGCTGGTGAAACAACGACAGTGTCATGGCCTCTAAAGGCTAAGCGATATGTCTCTCTCATCTGCACGAGCTCTCGCCGGGGATTTTGGCTTCTTCACACAGTCCAAAACCATGCCCTGTGATGAACTTGCAAATACTCCAGGGAGTACCTCACCTCTTGCCCAGCATCAGCTGGGATAGGCTCCACAATCTATTTGTGTTTGTGATAATGAAAATTATAATATGAACTGTTTTGGCAGCAAGAAGTAGCAGCTGGTTTTAATGTTAGGGCTGATCACTGTGTAGCTAAATTACATCTTAAATGCACATAAGTTAGCATGGTTGGGAAAATGTACTTTATTTCATATGGTTTATTATGGTTATATAAATAGTATACGTGAACATCAAAATATTGATGGTATCATAACTATTAACTGCAAAATGATGAAGTTCATTTTTCAAAATTTAAAAAATTATTCGTTTAAAACAGGAAACTTGACATGAATGTTGTGTGATTGTCTCGACGCAATCGATGAATCAATACTGTAAATGTGATCTTTCGTTTCTGCTGAGTAATATGCTGTTACACCATACACATCAGTTTTGTGCTGATGGAAGCGCTTTGTGTATTTCCTGTACATCAGGTGCAATTTATACACATCCATCGTTTACAATGCCTGTCTTTTTTCAAGGCCATAGTCACATTTTATATTGAAAGTTAGCCAGTGTACGGGAATTACTTTTTTTCAAGTGTTGAGACCTCTTCTCACGCCTCACATTTTCAGATGTGCTTTTAAAGTTTAATCAATATTGTGCGATTTGTTATCTGTTGGTCTTTGAGCTGCTTATACTTATATTTTAATGTCTGATTTTGATTCTTGCTTTAATGTGCTGTACTCCTTTTCATCAGTGGGGCATTGTACAAGCAGCAAAGACATTACAGGATAAGTATGACGAATGGATGAAAGTGAAGGCACAGTCTAGTTAAGAGGCGGCTGAAAGTCCACCCGCAAGCCAACAAAAACAAAAAAACACCATTACCGATGTGTTTTCGTGTGTCTCGCCCTATGACAAGTCCTAACTGAGACATTACGACATCACCGAGTCATAGCCGCGATGAAGTGTCGAAAGACTCTTTAAACACTCTCTAGAGTC
This sequence comes from Lophius piscatorius, assembly GCA_009660295.1. Lineage (NCBI taxonomy): Eukaryota > Metazoa > Chordata > Actinopteri > Lophiiformes > Lophiidae > Lophius > Lophius piscatorius. The sequence goes on along the minus strand of VRLP01005478.1, from coordinate 19,094 downwards.
TTTCGACACTTCATCACAGTACATGGTAGTCAAAAAGTTCAGGAACATGGACAAACTCTCTGGTAGGCTATACCAGTTTAGACTATGCCAAAATGTTGGATGTTTTATATATGATTATATGTACATAAATGATCTTCCATCAGTATGTCCCAATAACTACATTAAAATGTATGCAGATGATACGGTTATAAACACACATGGCAACACAAGTCGCAGAAAAACTAACCCAGTCTATGGTCCTTGTCAGAGCATGGTTAAATCAATGCTGCTTAAACTCAATATAACCAACACAGTGGCTATGTTCTTCTCCAGATCAGACAGCCCCAGTAAAGAACCAGATGTTTATGTGTCAGGAGAAAGAATACAAGTTGTACCAGAATACAAATACATTGGGGTCTTAATAGACTCTAAACTAACTTTTAAATCACAGGTGAAAAGGGTCTGCAGTCGAGTTGAATTCAATATCTCAAATTTCCGTTTCATAGGGTCGCACTTATCAATGCAGGCAGCCATAGTGTACATGCACACTATGGTCATGTCAAATATCAACTACAGTTTAACAATTTGGTCACAGACAAACACAACTGCACTAAAACCTTTAGAAGTTCTGTATAAAAAAACAATCAAAATACTGGAGAAGAAACCATTACGATATCACCACTGCACAACTTTGCCAAAGCATAACCTCTTAAGCTGGGAAAACATCATAAACTATTCAAATTTTTGTCTAATATACAAAATTATTCGAGGTCTGTCATCGCCTTGACTCAGCCAATTTGTAAACACTAGATCGACTTCATATCGAATGACAAGAGGTGCAGCGAGAGAAGACTGCATTGTTATTCACAGCTGCACAGGAGTGGAACTCTGTCCCAGTGAACATCAGAGTACTGGCCTCATACAGTTTTTTCAAAAAACATCTAAAAAACTAGTTTATGAATAGTCAGATATGCCACCATTAACATGAATATTAGCAGTATGTGTGCCCTTTCCTGACCTTACCGTTCTACTGCTTCTGTCTCTGTCATCGTCTCAATACGTGTTATATGTTTGAATATTTGAAACTAATTGTTGGTACTTTAATCGTATTTCATTCTGTGTCTTCTCCTTGTATTTGTCACCAGTCTCTTATTTATACTTTTATCTCCTTTGTCGTTTATATATATCTAATGTTTTTATCTTGCTGTTTTTTTTCTTCTTCTGTCCAGGGACTGCGGATGAAAAATAGCCTTTTGGCTAACTCTGGTACATTTACAGAAATGTTTATTAATTTACAATGTTGTCAAATAAACCAATGAAAAAAAAAAGAAGTGGTTTCAGTGAAAGCACCTTCTGAAAAGGAAGCTCCAAGATTATGGACACACGATTGACCTCCAGTAAAAATCTAGCTACATAAGACTAACCAGCCTGTTTATTATTCTTCCCTACCATACCATAGCTTCTCACAGGGGCTGATCAGGCAAAGGCGAATTGATAAGATCGTTGACAATATTGCTGGCAGCTCGGGAACATTGAGCAATATGGCAAGGCTCATTTAAGAGGTCTATATTTGTGCAATGGATGGAATCATAAGAAAGATAGATGTAATTTTTACTGTTTGTTTCAAATGTGAGCTTCTTAAACACAATAGTACTGTATTTGTGCAGTAGTCCTACAACCAACAATCTGTCTAATTCACATTTTGCACATTCACCCAATCTGACACATTAACATGCTCAAAAGCATTAACAAGTCAAAATCAGATTATTATTCATTAAATTTCTGTATTGAACTCACTGTCATTTAATTTAAAAGTTAAAAAAAAGCTGCAATTATGTTTGTGTACAAAATCTGTGTTATTATCCATAAATGATGAAATACAATGCACTAAATAATCAGCATAATGATTTTAAGCTTTATTTATAACAACTTACTGAAATTTGTGAGTTTTTTGATGATTACGATTAAGTACATTTTTGATCCTGTTGCTGTTGTTGACTGTTTGCAAATGGATACTTTGGAAATACCAGGGATGTATTTCAGGAAGTGTATTTAACAAACTCTGAGTTTCTTTTTGAGCTCTGGGTTGAACAAAACTGAGATAAGAAACTTTTGGCTGTAAAGTTACAGAACAGTTGATTTCACAAGAGTAAAAAAATTACATAAAAAAAAAAACGAGAGAGAGAAACACGGCTTCATTAGAGAAGGAGAGAAATTGCTGCCTGAGTGAATTTACCTACCAGCTTTACTGCATTTTCTCTCAGGGAATTGTATTATTGGTGATGAGACAAGAGTATACGGTTGTTGGAAAATCAATAAAATTGACATTGAGATGTTGTAAGTCGTTTATAAAACATTTACTAATTACTTATAAAGTGTTTACAAACAACTTTATAACCTAATAAAAAAATTTATCTGCTGATCCACTGATCTACCATCTACTGTGACTACAATCACAGTAGAATGCAGTCACCACAAAGTTCAAGAACATGGACAAACATCCCCACTCTTATGGTAGGCTATACCAAATAGGAATTAAGTATTATGGACTTTCTGCATTTCATTGTTCTTACTGAAATTCGATGGGTTTCCTAAGGAAAAATAAAGGAGAGGTCTGCATTATCCAAACCGTGAATAAGCATGTTTTAGTCACATAACCATATTTTACAATGGCTGACTATCATGGGGGCTGTGCTACATGAATTTTTGAGAAGCTTAAGGGTTTTCAATACAAGCCTCACAGGTGAGTTACAGTTTCTTTGTGTTTTGAAACTAACACACTATCACTAAACATTTGTTGTTTTGTGGGTAACGTTATTATAAGGCTCAGAGGATAACTGAAATTAAATACGGTTAGCTGTATCTTTGAGGGCATAGAAAACACAGAGCTATATGAAAATTACAGGTAATTGTTACACAACTTACAGCAAAGCAATTTTCATAACAAAACCTGTCTAACTAAGCAAAAAGTGGGACGATATGTGAGGTCAGCAGTGTCAGGAGTGGTTGAAATGTTCTGTAAAGCAAAGAAATGAAAGCAGACCCAAACATGTAGGGATCTCCTTCGGAATGGCCGCTGCTGCTAAGGCTTAAATGAATGTGGCATATCAGACCTAGGCTCGCAATAGATCTGCAGCCCCGGCGTTAAGTTTATCACAGGGGCCAGTAATTAATTTATTCTTTCAAATATTTGAATATTTCCCATTGAGATATGAGGTAAGATTACTGTGGACGGTTTGTATTCACTGAAAGTAATGCACTTAATTTTCATACTTCAATAACAAAGACCATATTCAAAAAGCTTTTCATCTTCCCACTAGGACGACTGTAAGTAGAACTAAAAGGTCCTTGCTAAGAGTTTCCTCTTCAGTGTTATTCACAAAGCTGCTGAGACTTAAGCACTTAAATCCTTATGCTAAGAGGAAAGGGGGGGTTGAACCATTGCCATGTTTCTGTTTCTCTTTGTGTTGCTGTGATTGGCTGCTTTGTGACTGATGTTGTTTTGGGTCTCTGTCAGTGAATTCATGATGAAAAATAATGAAGCCGATAAGACAAGAATAGAAATTCATGTTACAGCAGTTCCAGAGAAGACATCGACAGAGTCTTAGACGATAGAAGCATGAACCTAAAAATTTGTAAAATGATATACACTGTAAAAACTTTTTCAGCTTTTTGTATTGCTGATGTGAGTTAGTGTATGCGGAGATAAAGAGCAGGAGCAGGTTGAGGTATGTTGCTCATATCCAAATAAAGATTTGAAATTATATTATAAATTAATTAATTAACTGCATATGTCTCTGATTTAATTGGAAACCACAAGGAATGGTTGTTGACTGAGAATTATTTCAGTCTTTGACATAACCATCCGCAGGTATAACTAAACCTATGCTGTCAACCCCGACAGCAAGGGTAAATCCCCTAAAAGTCCTTAATTCCCCTTCCTTGTTTAAGCAACCCCCCGATTGAACACCTCAAATTAAATGTGACGTTAGGTCCACAGTTTTTTGGTAAAAGAAAAAAAAAGACTGCTTAAATTGAGTAAATTATGATCTATTAGATTAGAATGTGGGTAAAATATGATATATACACCACGGGTCCTCAAGATGGTTCATGTGCACCAAATTTGGACCAAATCGAGCAAACGCTAGAGAAATGATGTCTAGGAAACTTTCACGGATAAAGTTGCCCCTAATATCAGAAATATAAAACCGATCCTTCCTAAAATCAATCCAGTTCTTCCTCGCACTATGGTCTATTGGGGTTTAAAATATGAAAATGATCTATTGCATTCTTTGAGGAATGTCTGGAAAAGTTTTTTCGTTAAACAAAAGCTCCCCCCGTGGGTGAAATGTGAACTTTTGGAGTAAATCTACAAGAAAGGTATACACGAGTTGATCAATATGCACCAGACGAGGACAAATTCGGACCAATGCTTCCGAAAAAAACTTTTAGCGATAAACCTCCCACTCGTGCCAGTACTTTACAGCTGACCTTTCCGAAAATCAACCCAGTTCTTCCTTCCCTCACTAAAGTCTATTTAGGTAGATCATTTTGAAATGATCCAGTAAATATTTTTTGAGGTATATCAGGAAAACAGTGTTTCTAGTAAAAAAAAGAAAAATGTTACGGAGTTCATCTGCTCCAAATAACTTGATTGTTCCAAAGACCAATTAGCAAGAATTTGTCACAACCTTGATCTTTGGTGTAACTGGGTTTCTTCTGTTGGGGAGTGAAGTGATTGCATCCCTGAAAAGCTCAGCTGCAATCAGCAGCCAAGAGCAGAAGACGTTTCTGCAGTTCCTAGAGAGAGAAATATTTTAGTGAAAGGATTGATGTAATGAACAGGGTGGGCCTTTGAGGGACAGTTTGGCAGCTATGACAACCTTCATTGAAGATCTTTTAAACCTCAAGATAACAAGTTGCATTGCCTGCAGCTGCAAATTACTCTTAGCAACTTAGAAGTCATTTTGACAATTTCTGACCTGTCTCGGTATCAGCTTCTGTAAGTATTAAAGTACTTTATTAAATGCGTTTATCCTCAAATATTAGTAGTGACATACCCACAATTCTCTAGTTGGTCATTGATAAACATGTTAGGAGATACTCTTAGGCTAAGGGAGTGTTGTGAATACGGCATTATAATTATTCTGCAGAAAGTATTCCTTTAAATCTACAAGAAACATACCTTGGTTTTGGTCATCAATCGTTTGCAGAGATTGCAATCGATACTGTATTAAACTCATGGAAGTTGATTTCTGAAGTTGCTGAAATCATCATCATCAATCATCAATCTGTCGTATCAGCTTATTAAGGAACTCTGCACACCATTCCTCTGTTCAATAATCTCAAACTAGGAGGATTTACTTTCTTGGCTCAAATTTAAATGTAGTGCCAGGTATGCTGTGCACAAAATGGGGAATTAAAACTCATGGGTGACACAGAAACTACCTACTGAAGAATAAAGAGAACATGTTCTATAGAGAATTAATCTCAAAACAGTATTAAGAGAAAATGTATGTGAAGTCCATGCATTACCACTTACCTTGCCCATCTGCTGAAATATCGACTTCTGGGCCAGAGTTATTCTTTTTGTGTGCTTGAATTTCAGAATAGAGCAGAGAGACTCTGGCCATGACCTCATTCTCTAACACAAAAAGCATGAGTGGAGAGGCTATTGGCAGCAGCTGAAACTGCCTTCCTATTACAGCTTGATGTCGCCAATGAATGAATTAGGAGGCTTGGGCAACATCTTTTAGAGATATGACTCACATGTTTATTTAATATGTGAGATATAGTCCGGTAGGGGAGAAGGACAGTGGATAAGAACACTGCTGACATTTATTTAAATGATGGCCTCTTAAGTACTAAATAAAAAAGGCAGGTCAAGAATAAGTCTTCAAAGGTTGCATATTATCAATAAGTTCATTGGTAAATGCAATATGTAGCTGAAATAATGTCCTGACATAAATTTAATTTAACACATTTGGATAGAAGTCAAAGGCATAACAAGCCATCAACCCTGTGCAGCAGGATTACTGTCAGCGCCATTATTACTCGAGAGATACACCGATCGCATCATTAATAAACTATTAGATGTCATTCAGAAAGAGGAGACGACATGAAATGTCCTGTACACTGATTAGACATAATAATGTAATCATTCACAGGTAGCTAGAATACCCTTGACTATCTTGTCACAATGAATAAGTCAATAAGTATCTAAGATGAACAAGTAGTTGAGGTATAGGATCAGGAGTAATACAGGCCTAGTATTGATTTTTTATTGTGAAGAGAGTGCTGAGTCGTAAGGTAAAGCTCTAAATGTATCTAGATCTTCTTTGTCTATATTCGAAGACAAAGAAGATTGACAGGGGAAAATATGTACAGAGACAGCGAGAGATGAGGAAAGGCAGAAGTGTGAGAGAGTGCCTGAAGAATGGAGAAGTATTCAGGTGCCGGCCAGGCCAGGCTCAAAAAAGAGATGACAATCGGTGGGCAGCAGTATGGTTTCACGCTCAGGAAGAGCAATACAGATCAGAATCAGAATCAGAATCAGCTTTATTTGCCATGAATATGCATACAAGGAATTTGACTCCGGTTAATTGAGCTCTCACTGTACGGACGTCATATAAATTATTTTAAATTAAATGGACAAGGCAATAAACAAATATTGAGGATAAATATTGACAAATATTGAGGAGGATAGGATTGTAGGTCCTGGATGGAGCGCAGGTTGGATCCAATGATTTTTTCTGCAGATCTAATTGTCCGTTGTAGTCTGTGTCTGTCCTGTTTGGTAGCAGATCCAAACCAAATAGTGATGGATGTGCAGAGAACAGACTGGATTACTGCAGTGTAAAACTGTATCAGCGACACCTGACGCAGGTTGAGCTTCCTAAGCTGGCGAGTTTGGAGCAAAGTGTTCCTGATACAATAGTGTTGAACGCTGAACTGAAGTCCATAAACAGGATCTTTGCATATGTCCCTGGAGAGTCAAGATGTTGCAGGATGAAGTGCAGTCCTGTGTTGACTGCATCAGCCACTGACCTGTTTGCCCGGTAGGCAAACTGCAGGGAGTCAAGCAGGAGGCCTGTGATGTCCTTCAGGTGGGACAAGACCATTCTCTCAAAGGATTTCATGAACACAGACGTCAGGGTGACTGGTCTGTAGTAATTTAATCCTGTGATGGCGGATTTCTTGGGGACTGGGATGATGGTGGAGTGTTTGAAGCATGAGGGGACTTCACGCAGCTCCAGAGATCTATTAAAAATCTGTGTGAAGATGGGGGCCAGCTGATCAGCACAGGCTTTCAGTCAGGAGGGAAACCACGCCGTCTGGGCCTGGAACCTTTCTGATCTTTTGTCTCTGAAACAACTTCCTCACCTCCGTCTCACAGGTTCTAAGCTTGGGGTCAGTGTGGAGGGGTGTGATGTGGGCAGGAGGTGTTGATAGTTCAGAGCGGGTGTCGAACCTGCAATAAAACTTATTCAGCTCCTTTGCCAGTTGAAAGCTCTCAACAGCAGGGGATGTTAGTTTCCTGTAGTTGGTGACCTCTCACAAGCCTCTCCACACAGATGCTGGGTCGTTGGCTGAAAACTTGTTTTTAAGCTATTCAGAGTAGCACTTCTTTGCTGCTCTGACCTCCCTGGTCAGTGTTGTTCTGCCCTGCTTATACAGGACTCTGTCACCATTCCTTTAAGCTTCCCCCTTGGTAATAATAATAACAATACATTTAATTTATAATGCAACCCCTTTGGTCTGACAAAGCTGCCTGAGTTTGTCAGTAAAGATAAGATAAGATAAGATAAGATAAACCTTTATTAGTCCCACAATGGGGAAATTGCAGGGTTACAGCAGCAAGAGCATGTTACAGAATACAGAATAACAGAGTAACGTGTGTGCGCCTGCGGAAGTCCACCACCAGTTCCTTGGTCTTACCCGCGTTGATCTGGAGGTGGTTCCAGTGGCACCAGTGCATGAAGTCCTGTGTCAGTCCTCTGTACTCCTTTTCGTCCCCGTCTGTGATGAGAACGACGATTGCAGAGTCATCAGAGAACTTCTACAGGTGACACGTGGGTGAGTTGTAGTAGAAGTCTGCTGTGTAGAGCGTGAAGGGGAACGGAGCCATGACCGTTCCCTGTGGGGCCCCCGTACTGCAGACAACCACGTCCGACACACAATCCCGAGTCCTCAAATACTGTGGACGGTTGGTCAGGTAGTCCAGAATCCAGGGTGAGAGGTGCTCATCTACTCCGGTCAATCCCAGTTTGTCCCTCAGAAGCGTGGGCTGGATGGTGTTGAAAGCACTGGAGAAATCAAGGAAACGTGATCTTCACGGTGCTTCCAGGCTTCCCCAGGTGAGAGAGAGAGGGCTGAAGCAGGAAAATGATGGCGTCGTCCACCCCGATGTTAGACTGGTAGGCGAACTGAAGGGGGTCCATCGACAGGCTGACCACCGGGCGAAGATGACCAAGGACCAGTCGCTCCAGAGTCTTCATCAGGTGGGATGTCAATGCCACCGGCCTGTAGCTGTTGAAGTCCTTGGGGTGCGGCGTCTTGGGGACAGGTACCACACATGAGGTTTTCCACAGGAGTGGCATTTTCCCCAGCTTCAGGCTCAAGTTGAAAACGTGCTCCAAAATCCCACACAGCTGGTCTGCGCAGGTCTTCAGGAACCGGGAGCTGATGCCGTCCGGGCCCGTGGCCTTTCTCACCTTGATCTTCCTTAGCTGGTTCCTCACCTGGAGTGTTGTGAGGGACAGACTGGTGCAGGGGGGCTGTGTGTTGGGGGGGTGGATGGTGAGGGGATGATAGCTAGGAGGGGGCGCAGGGTGTTAGGTAGAGCAGGGGGATGTGCCTGGGAGTTCAATGTAGTGGGAGGGGAGGTGGGGGAGGGGCAGTGCACTGAGGTGGTTGAGAGGGTGTTCCAGCTGTGGCAGTCGGGCTTGAGGATTGGGGGCAGATGACTGGTCAGAGTTTGCATGTCTCTCTGGGAACTCTGACTTCCTCCCACAGTCCAAAAACATGTGATATAGGTGAATCAAAAACTGCCCATAGGAGTAAGTGGGTGTGTGTCTGCCCTGCATTGAACTGGCAACTTGTCCAGGGTGTACCCTGCCTCTCACCCAATGTTTGCTGGGATAGGCTCCAGCCCCCCATGACCCTGAACAGGATAAGCAGTAGATAATAATGAATATCAAGGGGCAAAGAGATCCATCTATCAAGATCCTCTTTAATCTGTGAATGTATACATACATAATTTTCAAAGTACAGTTTATATATGTCTTTGGTTAGTTTTATACCTAATTGTCTAATAGATGCAGAATCCTAGTTGAACATATTTATTTTTTAAGATCTACTTATGGGGGAAATTGAATAAAGCTGAAAGTTTACGTGTTATCAATGTTAAGGGTGTAGTGGAACAGGGATCCATACCGCCGCAACAAATCCATTAATCCTGGAACATCTTCATGCTCAGGATTCTTTAGCCTGACCAAGGAATCTTCTGCAAATAGTCACATTGTATACTGTTCTGCCTTCAATTGAGTTAATGTTTTAGAAATTCAGCGGTTGTTTATTGTGGTGCCCTCTGAGGATGGACAGGTGCAGCAGATTCAATTCATAGGAGGGTTATTGGCTCATTTAGTATGGTAGCACAGAGAGAGAGGGTGATTGATTCTATCTCTCTCTCTTGTCATATTTTGTTACTGCCTTGGACACAAATTGTCAATGAGTATTTTCCTTTTAATTTATAGATGTTTGTAGCTTGCTGTGTTTTTGTTTCCCCTTTAGTTCGTTTTAAAGATTCTATAATTGATGGTGCCGGCATGTCTGTAAGGATTTAGTTGTCACTGCAACTGCTTTTTCAAATTGTGTTAGAGGTGTTTGATTGCATTTTACCTATAGTATGAATGTATTCAAATTTCTGTTTTCAATATGTAGTTTTACCATAAAGTGAGGTAAAGTTCTGGAAAATCAATAAAGGTCATGCCTTAAGATTTTGGAGAATCTTCACTTGGTTTCGCTAATTGTCTAGCTTTGAACAGGATTAATCATTGCATGGACAGTATGTACACTCTATAAATATACGTATTTGTACGTATTGTGATACCCTCCAGGCCAGGGTCTCGTCTTATAGCTTGGGCAAGCGATTTGATAAATAAATTGAAGAGCCCAGGGCTGGCGGAACAGCCCTGGCAACAACCACATTACAGATGATTGGTTCCTGACAGACCTCCGTTTACCTTAATTCTGGCCATAGGGGATGTAATTTAATGTTTTGATATTGCTATGGAATTTCTTGTGGAAACCATTTTTTCAATAAAAATTCCTTTGTAAAGAAACCCCACTGAATCCATGCTGACTAGAAAATCCTCTTGTTTTTCTCTTTTAATATATTCAATGGTAAGAAGAGTCTTCTTTATATTATCGTGAGTCTGCCAAAATATAATAAATCCAGGCTGGTCCTCATCACTCAAAAAACTTTACTGATCAATGAACATCACTTCTTAAATCTTTTTTTTAAATATCTGGGTATATTTTATAATCCTGATTCAAAACCTGGGTCTACATGTTCAATCAATAATGCTACAAATAAATATTTTATATTGTCTAAGTAAGTATTTGATCTTTTTGTTGAGCATAACGATCATGTACATAACTAGTCCTTTTTTACAAACATAGTTTGTGGAGAAAATTCAGAGGAAATAATAGATTACATTATCATATTTGATAGAGATCCATATTGTGAAATCTTTCATTATAGTTTCATTGGAGATATTAGACCTATCTTTTCCAAAATCACTCAGTTCTACCTTGCACTATGTGGGTATAAAGATTGTGTTAAAACTAAGGATCTTTGGCCAACTGGGCGGCAATGACGATTCCATGATATTCCAGATTTTTCAGGAGTGTAATTAGAGTCTGAACTCATAGCCTGTTATGATAAGATATATATAAGACCTGACCCAAAGATTGACCTTTAGGCAAGATGGTGCCGCGTAAGTGGACGCCTGCTGCAGCATCTCTGATCACAATTTCTTTTCTTTTTATTGTAATGTTTTCTCGTTTCTTAACATTTTCATCCTTGTGTCCTTATATGGTAATGAATCATTTTACATACACCCATGTCTGTACCCAGGTACAAAGATGCACGCACAGTGCCTATGAGCGCTCCCTGCATTGACTTTTCCTATGCAGTATGTGAATAAAAGGACCACGTCATTGTTGCAAAGACAAGCAACAATGATGGAGTAATGCTAGCAGTACTTAAAAACATTTTTAACTTACTTTTTTTCACATAGGACCTTAACATTGTCTTCTGGAATGTTTGATATTTTCCAGAGAGATCGCTACTCTACTACTAAATGATGTAGAGTGCCAAGAAAAAGGGCTAAATTGAAAGACCTGCGAGAGCTGTTAAAGTCTAATCCCCCGCAATATTCAATGGTCAGCAACCTGGACATGGAGATGCTTATCAGCAGCAGTGAGGAAGAAGAAGAGTCCAATTGCAGAACTGACAGAGAGACACCAGGGCAACAGGAGGAAAACTCAGGCCCCAACACTTTCCTCTATCTCCCATACACCCATCTGAGCTTCAGAGTGAAAACTGTCAGAGACTCCGACACAAATTCCTTCATCTAAAAGAAAAACTAAATTCTCTCTAGAAAACTACACCTCCAGAGAACACTCCTCTCACTGAACTCCGTAAGTAGTATGAAAGAAGCACAATCAGTGTGCAAGAGAATGCTCTTCCCACTTCTGGAATTTATTAACGGACTGGGCTGTATTTATTATGTAAAACAGATGTTGTTATTTTGTTTGTTTGTTTGTTTTTTCATTCTGTTTCTGCATTTATCAAAAGATGTAAATATGTGCATTTTGACAAGTGAGTGAGCTTCTAATATTGTACTTTCGATTTCATAGAAAATGTACTGATTGTTTTAACATTATAACGAATTCACTTCAACTGTTACCTGTCATAAATATATTATGCCAAGACACGCATATAAACATTGCTGTGTTTCTTTACCTGTTACATAGAGAGGGTGTTGAAGTCTGGTTCCATTACATCACTGGTCCGGGCAAGAAACGGGGTGAATGCCAAGTAAAGTGTGAGCCACATCCGCCAATGGACGTTGTTTATGGCAAATGGTGCATGTGCCGCAAATGTCCTTTAGCTTTTTGAGGAATCAAGAAAGACACCTTCAGTAAATACTTTCTCCACTAATACCAATGGTAAAATCCAAATGAAAACTATTTCCATTCTTTCTCATCATAATCCCTACCAAGTTTGTCATCTCAATAAAAGTAGCTGTATATTGATGTATGTTTATTGCTTTATTTATGTCTAGATCGGCAAATAGCCTTAAAAGACATGCCGTGACCACGCAGCATATTTTCATTGGGCATGTCAGCACTTTTCTGAGGTTCAGCATAGTGGCCCAGCTGCCAGAAATCAAAGCTACCCGTAATTGCTTACAGGCCACTTTGTTCACCATTAACAGCATTGCAAAGGTGTCTCGGAAGGACCATCAGACCCATCGACAGGCTGTTCGCTTAAGAAAGTCTTGTAGGGCGGCTGTGGCTCAATGGGTAGAGCGGCCGTCTCCCGATCGGAAGGTAGCCGGTTCAAATCCCACCAGGGTCTATGTGTCGTAGGGTCCTTGAGCAAGACCCTCAAACCTTAGCTCCCCGGGCGCTTCACAATGGGCTGCCCACTGCTCCCTAAGGGATGGGTCAAATGCAGAGAAATAAATTCACTATGTTGTACTGTGTATGACTCTATGTGACTAATAAAGGATTCTTTCTTAAGTTCCTCAGTGCTTTCCTTTTCTCTCTGGTCTCTCTCACTTGTGTTTTCAGTTGGGATCTTTCCCTCATGGTGTAGTTGAGTGATTGAAACATAAGGAATGTGAAACAATTCTCTTTGACTATCTTTCAGGTATGCTCATTAAACCTGCCCACATCACCTCCTTCCTGCAGCATGCACAAAAAGGGATCCCATCAGCCCTCTGTATGTACGTTTTTGTTTATAAAATCAATCTGTGAAGTGTGTCACCTTAGAACAACTTTTTATACTACACAGCAACTCTGGAGAAAATGCCCAAACAAAAAACCCTGGTGTGGCTATATGGCTTGTTCGGTGGATTCATTTTGTGTATAACCGGACAAAGGAAGGGGTTCCTAGTCAACAGGAGCAAGTGGCCTCTGCAAATTTGGATGGTTCAGGGCGGGCAATAATTGGGGTGAAACAACTGTTTTTAGACATTTAAGTCAGTAGTTGATGATGCAGTTTTTTTCAGACGATTTAAGCTTTTTCTGCCATTACTCTGAAATTAAATTTCCCTCTCACCCGATTACAGCTGGGATAGGCTACAGCCCCCCGCAACCCTGAACAGGATAAGCGGTTGATAATGAATGGATGTTTATATCAAGTTGCATTTTATAACAAACTCTTAATTTCTCCTTGAACTTAAAAGCACAGTTGGGTAATTCAAAGGTTGCATTTTATACACTAACTCTTATGATATCTACATTAAAATCCCTAATTCTTCCAGGTGTATCATTCAAACTAATCCAAAATGTCAAATAAAGATCAACAGCGCTTCCAAATTTACGATCTAAATGACTATGTAATTGACTTATTGAATATAAATCCTTCCCCGAATTCAGCGTCTGGGCTGCTGTTCATGTTTCTCACAAACATAAGGTTACATTATCTTAAAATATTTTCTTTGCTATGCATAATTGATTTTATAGGAATTTAAGGTGAGATTATTCTTTTCTCGCTTTTTGTCTTTCCAAGTTTAAACTGCATAAAACTTGGGAAAGTTTCCTTGCTGTGATTCCAAATTATTCTTCTCCAGAAGATCCTCCAGAACTGCTGGAAAACATTCAACCTGCCTGGCACCCCAATGTTCTCACTGATAAGGAGCAGAATCAGTACTTTTATAAAAGTTTATTTAGAAGCAATTTCTAAAACACTTTATTGCAAATGTTCGCACAAAATCTTACCTTTTTCATTTTTGTAGACACTAAGATACAAGGCTTAAAAATAAAAGAAGGAAGAGAAGTTGGTCTGAGGAGAATCCATGTGATGATGAATGTCAAGGAAAGGTGAGAATGACCACTCAAACATCCAACCTGGATGATTCATCAGAGCACAACAGACCAAGCATTAAAAGACACAAAAATCCAAAAAGACACTGAAAGAACTGATGGGGAAGAGAGCAACATAGACATGCTGGGAAAGTAGGGAGACATTCAGACAGAAGAAGAAGAAATTATGGTGGAAGTGACAGACACTCAAGGAGAGAAGACAGTAATTGAAATAATGGGGAAAAAGAGAGACGGAAGAGACAGATATTCTGGAGAAAGAAGAAGAAGAAAGAAATTGATATTGATAACTTTAGCCATAAAGTACAACATAGTGAAATTATTTCTCTACATTTGACCCATCCCTGAGGGAGCAGTGGACAGCCCTTTTGAAGCGCTCAGGAAGCTAGGGTATCAGGGTCTTGTTCAAGGACCCTACGACAAATAGACCCTGATGGGACATGAACTGGCTACCTTTCAATCTTCTGATTGGGAGACAGCTGCTCTACCCCCTGAGCTACAAGCACCCCAAAAAGAGCCAGAGACTGAAGTAGAGGAGACAGACAGAAATTACATTCAGACAAAAAAGACAGAGAGAAGGATTCTTAGAGCAAAGAGAGAGACTCTAGTGCAAGACATAGAGAAGGAGGTGTTGGAAACAAAACAGACAGAGGCAGAGAACTACAGTGCACCGTCCGTCCTGCAAAAACTTTCCTGTACCCTGAATAGGAAAACCAGAAAAAATCTTTGGGGCAATGAGAGCCCATTGGCTTAATATAACTACATCACAAATAATGCTTCTTCACCAAAAAACAAAAGTCATAGTCAAAGTCACCAAAAGTGATTGTTCAGCCTACGGAAGCTTCGCCACCGAAAAAAACAAGCACAATCAAAAGACATTGATAGGGTTAGTTACTTGTAGTTAAACAGAGTAACTAACCCTAACCCAACATCAACTCAAGGAGATCTATCTTGTATTTATCACATTTTACTCCAAAAGTTAACATTTTCTTAGTAGAGGAACTTCTTTTACAAAAAACAATGTTTTCTAGACATACCTCAAAACCTTCGTGGATCATTATAAAACTGTATACCCCAATAGACCTTATTGCGAGAAAGAACTGCGTTAATTTAGGAAAAGGTTGATTGTATTTCTGATATTAGGGGGATTATTATTTTCAAATGCTTTCCGGACAGTTTCTCAACTGATGATCTCGATCTTGACTCGAGGAGAGATGTATATATCATGTTACCCATATTTCATTTACTCAATTTAGGGAACTTTTTTTTCTTTTACAAAAACAAAATACTATGGAAATAACTTCACATTTATTTTGAGGCGTTCTATCAGGGGGATTATTTGTACAAAGAGGGCATTGGGGACTTTTCTAGGATATATCCTTAATGTTGGGGACGAAATCATAGGTCTAGTTTCTATTTTAAATTTCCTATAGTATTCCAAATAAATGATCTTCCACATTTAAATATTTCCATAAAGATAATGTCCAAATTACCTCTCTGATTGTTGGCTTATATCCAATGAAGAATGAGCAGGTGGAGGGCATAAATACAGCCGCCAGACATGAGGCATCTTCACTGAAGAAGATATTGCCTGAGAGGCAACAATAACTCATGCAACGGTAGGACGTTATTAAGAAGGGAAAATAAAAATCAATAATTCTTTCACTCTTTACATATCAATCACTCATTGGCTAACCACAGAGAATATATAAATGTCTACTCTTTCCAATTTTATAATTTATTAATAATAATAATAATAATACATTTAATTTATAATGCACTTTACATTTTGATCAAATCTCAAAGTGCTACAAAGTAAAAGCAGATAATAGCATCAATAAAAAATAAAATAATGACTATATAAAAACATGACCAAAAAGCAGCAATGTTAATTGCTAAGTCGTCTGTGGAGCCCTCAGAAGGTCAGGGAGAGCATTCCACAGACGAGGGGCAGCAGAACAGAAGGCCCGATCACCCATAGTGCTGAGCTTAGTCTGGGGAAGGAGAAGGCGGTATGAGTGGGTAGAACGGAGGGATCGTGTTGAGGTCAGTGGGGTGAGTAGTTATTTTAGGTAGGGGTTTGCATTGCAATGGATGCACTGGTGAGTGAGGAGATAGATCTTATAATCAATCCTTTTGGAGATGGGAAGCCAATGAAGGGAATGAAGAATGGGGGTGATGTGTTTTTGTTTACGAACTCTCATCAGGATCATTGCAGCACTGTTTTGAACATACTGTAGTCTTTGAAGATTTTTATCAGGGATCCTGATGAGAAGTGCGTTACAGTAATCAAGTCTGGAGGAGACAAACGCACTGCCACCGCCAGTTTAGGGCGGGATCCAATGGTTTGATGTAGGCGGTGTAGGAGTATTCCATGGTCAACTGTGTCGAAGGCAACAGACAAATCAAGGAGAATCAGGAGGGAAGGTGAACCAGCATCTGCTGCCATCCGTAGGTCATTTGTGACCCTAAGCAGAGCTGTTTCTTTGCTGTGGGCAGAGCGGAAACCAGACTGAAAGGTTTCAAAGAGGTTGTTGTATTTGAGGTAGTCCTGGAAGTTGGCAGCAACTACGTTTTCCAGTACTTTGGAGTACTGGAAAACATGGGAGTTTGGAAATGAGCCTGTAATTAGCAAAAACTTCTGGATCAAGAGTAGGTTTTATGAGGAGTGGTCTGATTATGGCGACTTTTAGGGCAGATGGAACAAAGCCAGCCTGGAGGGATTGATTTATTACAGCGGTGATCAGGGGACTGATGGAAGAGATGTTAGTTTTCACTAGGGCTGTAGGAAAGGGGTCGAGGGCACAGGTGGAGGGTTTCATCGTCCTGATTATAAACTCAACCTCTTGCTGTGAGATTTCTGGGAAGCACTTTAGAGGCTGGGAGATCTCAAACTGTGAGTAAGCAGACTGGATAGGTAGAGTGGAGGAACCAGAAAGGACAGAACGGATTGACTCAATTTTTGATTTGAAGAAAGCCATGAAATTATTACAGTGCTCTTCTGTAATTTCTTTAAGTGGGGCATTTTGTGGTTTAAGAAGATCATTGATAGTGGAAAACAGCTGCTTAGAATTTCCAGGACTGGTTTCGATAATTGTCGAGTAGAACAGTGACCGAGCCTCTCTAAGCAACTTTGAGTAGGCCTTTTGGTGTTCCCGAAAGGCTAGCTTGTGGACAGTGAGACCTGAAGCCTTGTAACATCGCTCAAGGACACGCCCAGCTGCCTTAATTTTCCGTAGCTCGCTGGTGAACCAGGGGGCTGAGCGGGAGAAGGTGACTGTTCTAGTTTTTACAGGGGCGTGACGATCCAGGATAATACTCAGGGAGGTATTGTAGAAATCCACTGAGTCATTGGCTGATACAAAGTTTGCAGAAAGAAGATGCTGGAGGTCGATTGTCATGGTTTCTTCGTTGATGTTTTTCAAATTCTTGAAGTAGATTTGATGTTTGGGCTTGGTGAGGGGGCACACAAGTGACAATTGCATGGAGACGGCCTTGTGGTTGGACACACCCAGATCGTACACTAGAAGATTGCTGAGAGGAGCAGAGTCAGTGATGACTAGATCCAGAGTGTGCCCACTGTTGTGGGTGGGGACATCGACAAGTTGCCTGAGGTTAAAACAATCCAGTAGTTGGAGGAATTCGGATGCAAAATGACATGCAGGGGAGTTGACGAGAATGTTCATATCTCCAAGGCAGAGCTTGTGCAAAAGGTCGACAAAAGATTGTACATCTCAGAGATGAAGGCTGGGTTTGTTTTGGTTGGTCGGTAGATTAGAAGTATGGTCAGGGAGAAAGGGGGCTTGCAATTAAATGCCAGGCAAGAAGAGATCTCTGGCAACGGCAATGGAGACATGTCCAAAATCGTTGCGGTAGTTGACCGACAGACCACCACCACGACCCGTGCTGCGGGCTTTCTGGAGGTAACAGTAGCCGGCGGGGATAGGTCTCATTCAGGACAGAAAAATCATCTGGTTGTTGCCAGGTTTCTGTAAGGCACATAACGTCCAGACGCTTCTCCAGAATGTGGTCATGTATGAGGCATAATTATTTTGTGAGAGATTGTGTATTAAAGAGTTCGATTTTAATACTAGATGGAACCGTTAGTCTCTGTATTGGCCGAAGAAGACTGAAATCCACTCCACGTTTTCTAACGCGCACAGTGAGTAACTTTATGGATGAAACTCCCGTGCCACTAGGGCAGGGGTCGGCAACCCAAAATGTTGAAAGAGCCATATTGGACCAAAAAAACAAAAAACAAATCTGTCTGGAGCCGCAAAAAATTAAAAGCCTTATATAAGCCTTATAATGAAGGCAACACATGCTGTAAGTGTCTATATTAGCTATATTAGCCTACTATCAAAATGATAAGTAGGCTACAAATACATAATGAGCATTCATGATTAAACGTTTATTTTACCTGCAGCGCATCCTGGAGAGAATGACGCACCACGTGACTACTCTGCTGTACGATGGTGCTTTAAGTTTAACTTCCATTATAATATTAATGTATTATGTTTCGTTGCATTGATGAAATTATAGAAATACAATACAGAAATCAGATTTTTGATGTCATTTTTATTTTAGGATTCGAAAAAACAACAACAAAATGTGCAACGTGCATAATAGGCCTCCTGTAATTTCAGACCTCCCCATGGAAATAAAATGCAGTCCTTTTCAATCCTCAATAATACAATACAATCCTCTTCTCTTTTCCCCCTTATCTGGGCAACAGACAGAGTGCAATAAAACAGCAGCCTTTTGAAAAGGTAAAGTATATAAAATTAAAATAATACAGTTTAAGTTCGATTTCTGTGCATTATCCTCTTCTCTTTAGTTTTCTGCAAATGTGCAAGGGTAAAATGCAGCAGCACCCTCTTCTCTTTTGACACGCACAATACAATGCAGCCATCCTCGGACCTGAGCAACAAAACACAATAATATCCTTATGTGTCATTCCAAATATATACTGACAAAAATCAGAAATCACTTTATAA
>VRLP01005477.1:0-36478 GCA_009660295.1 Lophius piscatorius | reverse complement strand
GCGGGTGAGTCTCTAAAAGAACCTGCAGCGGGTGAGTCTCTAAAAGAACCTGCAGCGGGTGAGTCTCTAAAAGAACCTGCAGCGGGTGAGTCTCTAAAAGAACCTGCGGCGGGTGAGTCTCTAAAAGAACCTGCGGCGGGTGAGTCTCTAAAAGAACCTGCGGCGGGTGAGTCTGTAAAAGAACCTGCGGCGGGTGAGTCTCTAAAAGAACCTGCGGCAAAGGAGTCTCTAAAAGAACCTGCGGCAAAGAAGTCTCTAAAAGAACCTGCGGCGGGTGAGTCTCTAAAACAACCTGCAGCAAAGGAGTCTCTAAAAGAACCTGCAGCAAAGGAGTCTCTAAAGGAACCTGCAGCAAAGGAGTCTCTAAAGGAACCTGCAGCAAAGGAGTCTCTAAAAGAACCTGCAGCAAAGGAGTCTCTAAAAGAACCTGCGGCGGGTGAGTCTCTAAAAGAACCTGCAGCAAAGGAGTCTCTAAAAGAACCTGCAGCAAAGGAGTCTCTAAAGGAACCTGCAGCGGGTGAGTCTCTAAAAGAGACTTCTTCTGTTGTTTCTGTAGAAACAAGAGAAAATGAGAAGCCCTGCACAGACCAGGACCAGGAGAAACATCAACTTGAAGCCACACATGCAGATAAGGACTCAGAAGTAACGTCATCTGTGTCGAAAGAAAAGGACAAAGAACCTCAACCTTTACCTGAAGAAACAACTCATCCACCTGAGGAGACATCCAAGCTTGAAGAGAACCACCAAGTAAAAAAATCCAAGCCAGTAGATGAAAGAGAGTCGTGTATCGTAGATCAGACGTCCACCTTAAAAGAGACTGTTGAGTCAGAGAAAAAACAATCGAAAGAAAGTTCAGAGGTAAAACCAGCCTGTGGAGAAGCATCTGGGTCGAGTCAGACAGAAGAAAGAACGGACACAAAGCAGGTGAAGACATCAGACAACTCCACTCCTAAAGAGAGGACAGGATCCCTGGAGACAACAGATACACTGTGCGAAGGTTCTGCTCCAAAACCTGTCCACTCTGAAGTATCCGTCATCAAAAAAACAGAAATGGTTAAAGAGAGCAAAAACCCAGAACCTGCAGATGTCACACAAAGTTCTGCAGAAGATAAAACATCAGACAAGATGTTACTGAATGAGAAATCTGAGTCTCCCGCTGATAAACCAGAATCGGTTGAACCTGTAGCCAGGAAGGAGGATGTAGAGGTGACTCGAGCGGAGAAGTCTGTCAACTGTCAAGACCATACACCTGGACCGATGGAGCCCAATAAACCTGACCCGACAGAGCCACTTGAAGACAACCTGGAGAAGACGTCTGAGAGCAGAGATGGACTTTCCGGTGGTGTCGAGAAGACAAACGTCTCTGAAGGAACGGATAAAAATTCCGACACAGAGAGGAAGGAGTCAGAAGAAGAGCCCAAAACCGCCATGGAAGAACCAGCACCATCAGAGGTTAAGAACAGTCCCGACAAGGAAAACAAGAAGGACACAGACAATAAAAAACTAGAAAAAGACAATAAAAAGCTGAGAAAAGACGATGAAGGTCGGCAAAGTCAAGGAGATCAACTCCCCAAAACTGGCGAGACAAAAAAGGACAGAGGTCAGAAAGAGAGCCTAAGCTCCTCACAAGCACAAGAGTCCGGTCGACAAAACGTGAGCAAAGAAACAGCAGAAACGGACCCGCCAAGCAAAGAACCTGACGCTGATAACAAACCGGAGGTGGTGAACGGTGGAGATAAGCAGGTGAAGCACGTACGGCAGAAAATCAAACGCCCGATCCACCGAAGGAAAGCCGAACTCCAGAGAGAGGAGAGACACGGAGACTCTGAGTCCGATAGCAACACCGGGCGATCTCTAAGGAGGTCCCCGAGGATATCCAGACCGACGGCAAAGGCTGTTGAGATCCATGATCAGAAGACGGAGAAGGCTCCAGCAACTCCACCGGTCGAAAAAGAGAGGGAGAAGGAGGAGGCGAATGAAGAAGAAGAAAAAGAAGAGGAGGAGGAGGAGCAGGTGAAGATGGTTCAGAGGAAACCTAGAGAGAAGAAGACTGATCAGGAGGGTCGGCCCAAACCTAAGGTAGGATATAAGAACAGTTGGCATTCCAAAGTCACCATTTCATAACGAGATATTTCTTACAGCAAAGCGTCGTGAGAAAAGCGTCTTGTTTGACTATTAGACTTTAAAGTGACCAAAGTAGTGGAGTACTTCCTCCAGCGCACTCTGCCGGAGCGTCAGGGAAGTTTTGATGTTCATATTTGATCTGATCCTTGTTATTCATCCGTGTTGGGGTTCGGGTGACTAATAGCGAGTTTTCATTTCATGTGAGTGGTCATGTGACGGTTCTGCTCTGTATTGGTTTCAGGGGAGAAAGAGACGGAAGGTCCGCTGGTCCAACACGCGAACACGTCGTAAAAAGAAAGGCTCCGACGACGACGGCGGCGGCGACAACAGTGGGGAGGAGTCTAGCGACGTGGAGGAGAGCGAGGAAGAGGATGACAGTGACGAGGACTACAAGGTAGAGCGGAGCAGGAAGAGGCGGAACCGGAACCGAGAGAGACGAAACTCTGACTCCTCGACGTCCTCGGACGATGACTTACCTCCAAACGATGACCCCTGCAAGCACTGCGGTCTGCCAAACCACCCCGAACTGGTGGGTACCGACGCTTCACATTGGTCCCAGCACAAACAGATTGACTTTACACCCGCCAGTCATAACATTACAACCACCTTCCTACTTTGTTTATTTTATTACTTGGATCCCAATTAGACGCCACTGAAGGTGCCGCTACTCTTCCTTAGGTCCACACAAAAAAAGATCTAAAGACATGACAAGACTTTAACTAAAAAGTCTCACAGACATCAGAATGCAACTAATTACATTCATTCATTAACATTCCGATAACATTCCATTCCGGTTATTTCCGATAAGTTTTCTTAAGCGGTCTCTTGAAATCTGCCCGAGTGCCCGCTGCACCTTAACCTTTACCACACTGGTAGTCGGTCGCTCTAAACGTCACAGATCTACAAACAGCATTTGTTCTGGATTCTTGTTGGACTATGTAACCTTTACTAGCCTGTGACTTTGTTGGTCTCTCACATATTTTATGTGTGAATACAGACATTTTGGTGGTTTACTGTAGCAGATATCCCTGAAGACATTCAACAGATTGCATGTCGACTTTCCCGCGACTCTCAGCCATGACAGACGGTCGTGCCGGTTCTGTCTGTGCTCCACCTCACACCTGATGGACAGTGCAGTGCCAGTATTGCAGCTTTATTCTGAGCTATTTGGAGATTAGACAGATCTTTTTAGCTGCACCTGACCAAACTGGTGAGCAGTAATCAAGGTGAGACAAATCTAATGCTTATGTGACTGAAACCCGGGAGGCAGGGGTTAGAGACGGGGAACACCCACTGATACTTGATATTCCTCCACCCATTTTCTAAACAATATGATCAGCATGTTTCTCCCTTGTTGGCTCCTCATCAAGTGTGACACCAAGCAGCTTTTTTCCTTCACCTGTGCCGATCAGCACTAAAATCGGAATTTATGGTCTTGAATATCATACTTTTAGATCTGCTCATAATTGTCTTATGCCTAATTCCTACTTCCGTGTAGGTCCATCTTTTCCCAAAAGAATAGCTCTGGCCTTTCAAGTAAACACCTCTGAAGGTTCTGCTGGGGTATCTGGTGCCAAGACATTAGCAGCAGATCCTTTAATTCCTGGAATTTGTTGTGGCCTCCATTTATCTGACTTGTTAGTCCAGAACATCCCACAGATGCTGGATTGGATTGAGATCTGGAGGCCAAGTCAACACCTTGAACTGGTTGTTGGGTCCCTCAAACCATTTCTGAACCAGTCCCCTGACTGGGCCTTCACTGCCCACCACCATAAATGACTCTGGTGGTCCTTTCCTAGACCTTTTTGGTAGGTTCTAACCATTAGCATAAAAATGAACACCCAACAAGTCTGGCAGTTCTGGTGATATTCCAACTCAATTGTCTTGTCATCACAATCTGGTCCTTGTCAACGTCTCTCAGATCCTCAATGTAGTTAATTTACCTGCTTCCAACATCAACTTCGGCACAATTGTTCAGCTGCTGTCTAATATATCCCACCCACTGACAGGTTACCGTGGTAACCAGGTAATATATCCCACCCACTGACAGGTTACCGTGGTAACAAGGTAATATATCCCACCCACTGACAGGTTACCGTGGTAACAAGGTAATATATCCCACCCACTGACAGGTAACCAGATAATCAGCGTTATTCTAACTCCAACTGGTTGTAATGTTATGGCTGATGGTTGTAAAACATTTCGTACTGCAACTATCCGACCTCTATGATCAACCCTGACTGATGACTTCCCTCTCCAGATCCTGCTCTGTGACTCGTGTGACAGCGGGTATCACACGGCCTGTCTGAGACCACCCCTCATGATCATTCCTGATGGAGAATGGTTCTGTCCTCCCTGCCAGCACGTACGTACTCCTTCCTCCCAATGAAGCTGCTCTCAGGTTGAAAATGATGATGATGATGGTCTTCCTCTCTGCAGAGCCAGCTCTGTTTCAAACTAGAAGAGCAGCTGCAGAACTTGGATGCTTCTCTGAAGAAGAAGGAACGAGCTGAGAGAAGGTGCGACATTTGAGCCTCAGTGATTCATCAATGCAAACAGTCACAATCACCTCGACAAACAGTCGTCGAGACAAACAGTCATCTAGACAAACAGACACCTAGACAAACAGTCATCTAGACAAACAGACACCTAGACAAACAGTCATCTAGACAAACAGACACCTAGACAAACAGTCATCTAGACAAACTGTCTCGACGACTGTTTGTCTAGATGACTAACAGTCATCTAGACAAACAGACACCTAGACAAACAGTCATCTAGACAAACAGACAGTCATCTAGACAAACTGTCTCGACGACTGTTTGTCTAGATGACTAACAGTCATGATGACTTAGTCATCATGACTGTTAGTCATGATGACTTAGATGATGTTTGTCTAGATGACTAACAGTCATCTAGACAAACAGTGGTCTAGAAAACATCTTAAGAAATGATCACCACTGTTATATGTGATTCATTACTGGTCATAGAATCTTGTTTTCTCCAGAGATAATATTCTAGGAATGAAGTCTGTCAGCTGTGCTTCTAACTCTAAACCTGCCTCTCCTCCAGGAAGGAACGCCTCATCTACGTCGGAATAAGTGTGGAGAACATCATCACACCTTCCGTGAGTAAACGCTGTGATTGGTCAGGTAGGTGTTCACCTGTTCATGCCAGTAGAGATGTTCACCTGTTGGTTTTACTGCTCAGGTGGAGGAGGAGAAGCCAGAGATTATCAAGGAGAAGAAAGAAGTGAAGAGAAGTAAGAGTTGGGGTCGAAGGTCAACAAGGAACAAGAAGTCCATCAGCTACAGGTGTGCAATACTCTATTTTCTCACTGGTTCTGATGATGTCCTGGAGTAAACATTCCCTGGGGAGGAATTATCAATCCTCTGTAATGCAATGTACCCTCTGGCCCCACTTTTATGGAACCACCACCCAAGTCTGCCACTCAACAGGTTCTGAACCCCTCCACCACCTGACACTGAATAAGCGCGTCAAAGACAGACCGACAGCATCCAACGCCTTCAGGACCTGCTGGGGAGCTTCTTCGCCTCACTAACTTGTCTGATGGTTTGCCAGAACTTCCTAGAGGCAAACCAAAAGGGCTTCCCTATAGCCATCCTAAGCTCCTCCTACACCTGACAGCTGCAGCCTTACTGGTCTCTAGGTAGGCGTCTGCCGCTTCAGGGGAACCATGGGTCAACCAAGCCCTAAAAGTCTCCTTCATCTTGATGGAGTCCCTCATCAATGGCCACTCAGATTCCATGTTCCCAACCTCCCACAGCGAACGTGGGACGTTCTTCTGAAAATGTGCTTTAACCGTATCATTGGAGTCTTTGAGTCTGGCTCCGGCAATTAGAAAAATGTATCTTGGTGGTAAATTTACAACGGAATAACAATTTGAAGATGCGATAACTGTCAGGATATGCCCTATTTTATCATTGTTTGTGTTACTTTTTATTCAGTTTTCATAAATAAGTCAGAAAGTTGAGCGTGAAACTGAAGTAAAAAGGGAATAAGACCTTAGAAAAGTCCACCGTCTGTGAACTCTGACCCTCTTGAGGTGTTTATGATGTAATGATAATTGTGTTTATGCCACAGATTTGATGAGTTTGATGAGGCCATCGAGGAGGCCATTGAGGAGGACATCAAAGAAGCAGAGGGTGGAGGTAAGCACCGATTTCTAACACCAGTGAGGAAAAAAGAAGCGGAACGACCCCGAAAACGTTCAACACAACAAACTTAATCGCAAACTTCAAATTGAATCACCCCGAGGAACACAGCAAGTTATGAAGCTAACGTTAGCAGAAAGGCTAAAGCTAAAGGTAGTGGGAGCTCAGAGCCAACCGCCAGCCCTGAAGTCCATGAACAAAGCCAACATATAATATATAATGGACTGATTGAGACGTGAAAA
Source organism: Lophius piscatorius (assembly GCA_009660295.1). Lineage (NCBI taxonomy): Eukaryota > Metazoa > Chordata > Actinopteri > Lophiiformes > Lophiidae > Lophius > Lophius piscatorius. Next base: position 29,937 of record VRLP01005477.1, on the reverse strand, counting down.
GTTTTTATTTCACTACCAAATGTGATTATTGGTTTAAGAAACGCATAAAACTAAATCATATCGGCCAGTTAGACTTTATGAAAATCAGTGATCAGCCGCGAAAATTGCAATTGGTGCAACTCTAAATTTAAGTGATAAAAAGGTGTAAAGGTTCTTGACTCACTGTGGTCCAAAGACATCTCTCACCTATAGGACCAACGGTGAGGAAGCCAGTCTTCGATTCAGCTGCAGAGCGTTTCTGATCCTCCAGAAGTTAGTCTTCCTCACATTTACAGGAGTGAAACTTGAATGGCGTTTGCGGCTGGTACCTGATTCTGGTCCGTATGCTGAGGGACTGGCTTTTGAATCGGTGGGGATGATTGAGTGAACGAGGCAGGGTCTACTTCACTTGTGGGATAGAGGATCACCTTCAGGTTCAGTCCTGTGATGAAGATACCAGTTGGCTTGAAGATCAGCAGGAAATCTTAACTAGGTGGTTTTATGCTAAGCTAAGCTCCTAGCTCCAGTGGTGCTGTCTTCCCCTATTGGTTGTTTCATATGCATGATCCATTTGACCGTGAGCCGTCTTCTTCCCAGGAGCTGGTCGAGGTAAAGACATGGCCAACATCACAGGCCACCGGGGGAAGGACATATCCACCATCCTCCAATCAGACGAGGGCAAAGAGAACGGCCAGCTGCCACCAATCATCGCCGGTCAACGCAGGAAGAAACGTCGGCGCTTGAACGACTTGGATAGCGACAGCACGGTGGAGGAAGAGGAGAGCGAGGAAGACTTCTGTATCAGTGAAAGGTAGATCCTTAGATCAATGAAGAGTTCTGTCTCAATAAAAGGTAGACCTTCAGAGTGATGAAGAGTTCTGTGTCAGTGAAAGGTAGACCTTCAGACCAATGAAGAGTTCTGTGTCAGTGAAAGGTAGAACTTCAGACCGATGAAGAGCTCTGTGTCAGTGAAAGGTAGACCTTCAGACCGATGAAGAGTTCTGTGTAAGTGAAAGGTAGACCTTCAGACCGATGAAGAGTTCAGTGTCAGTGAAAGGTAGAACTTCAGACCGATGAAGAGCTCTGTGTCAGTGAAAGGTAGACCTTCAGACCGATGAAGACTTCTGTCTCAATGAAAGGTAGACCTTCAGACCGATGAAGACTTCTGTATCAGTGAAAGGTAGATCCTTAGATCAATGAAGAGTTCTGTCTCAATGAAAGGTAGACCCTCAGAGTGATGAAGTGTTCTGTGTCAGTGAAAGGTAGACCTTCAGACCAATGAAGAGTTCTGTGTCAGTGAAAGGTAGACCTTCAGACCGATGAAGAGCTCTGTGTCAGTGAAAGGTAGACCTTCAGACCGATGAAGAGCTCTGTGTCAGTGAAAGGTAGACCTTCAGACTGATGAAGAATCTGCTGCAGGCTGGTTCTTATCTTCATGTGTTGGTCTTTGGTTCTGCAGCTCGGAGGACGAGTTTGTTGCGTCTGATAACAACACCGGGCCTGAAACGGACGGCGCAGACTCAAACAACAGTGACTACGGCAGCGGAAAGCGGCGGACGCATTCCCGGTCCAGGAGACAACTGCAGCAACGACGGAGCACCAGGAAACGACGGAGACCCAAGGGTTACTCTGATGATGAGGAGGAGGAGACGGACGAGGAGGAGGAAGATGACATAGGTAGATATGAGGGGTCAGGACTCAGATCAGATATAAGAGCAACGTCTGTCCGTATGATGACAAACGGTCAGAGAGCTTTCTACTCACCGGTTGTTCCTGTGGGCCTTCATTGGGTCAGAGGTCACCTCGACATTCATCTCAACCCTCGGAGGTTGTACCTGAAGCAGTTGGACCTAAAATTGAAAAGGTTTGCTTCCAAGAGGCTTCTGAGGAAACCTCCAAGAGGTTTCATCAACTTTAAAACATAAGTCCAGTTGTTTCAGTTTCCATCTTCCAGTAGAACCAGGATCGGTTCTACTGATCCTGATTCTACTGCTCATCACTTCATGTGATGATGGGGGGAGAACATGTCCAACAATCAGCAGTGGCCTGAGGCTCCACAGTCCTCAGAGGGTAGAATCTCAGAGTGGTTCTGGTGTGATCCGGTCTCAGATTGTTTCTGCTTGTGTTACCAGTGACCGAGGGCTCCAGTGAGTTCAGCGACAGCGATCTGGACGTGAGTCGGCGGCGGTCTCGGCGCAGTCTGAAGAAGGCGGTGAACTACTGCGAGACTTCAGAGTCCGAAGGCTCTCAGGCAGGAACCAACCGGGCCAGGATGAAGGCCAGACGTCGTCCAGACAGCTCCGACAGCGAGGGTCAGTAATATCACACAGTAATAGTAATCAGAATACTGCAATCCATTCTATCAGAGTAATAGTAATGTCTACTTGTAATCGGCCTGGTTCTGTTAGATGAGGGTTCTCTGAAGTTGAAACATCAGGACCACCAGCACCACCCTCGGTCGATTAGAAACTCTTCCTCCACCAGTACCAACTTCAGTAGTTTAGAGACTCTTCATCCACCAGCACCACCCTCAGTAGTTTAGAGACTCTTCCTCCACCAGCACCTCCTGCTGGTTTAGAGATTCTTTCTCCACCAGTACCACCCTCAGTAGTTTAGAGACTCTTCCTCCACCAGCACCACCCTCAGTAGTTTAGAGACTCTTCCTCCACCAGCACCTCCTGCTGGTTTAGAGATTGCGTGTTTTAAAAAGGTCCAAGGAGAACGTTGTGATCAGACACTGATCCGATCTTCAATCCTGTGTGGTGGTTAGGGTTCTGAAAATTCCCCTCTTCTCCTCCCCAGTGAGTTCCTCTGACGAGGACTCGGCAAGTCGCAGGACGAAGAGGACAGCTGACTCATCCGAGGAAGACTCCAGGCAGCGCCGCCGCCGCCTCGCACTGAAACGCAGGAGAGCGTCTGAAGATGACGATTCGGACGAAGACTCTGATGAATCATCAGAGGAAGATCGTCCCGTCCGTAAACGCGTGAATCGCATCGACTCAGACGAGGACGACGAGGAGGTAGAGGAAGAACTGAAAGAGAAAGACAAGGAGGACAAGGAGGAGGACAAGGAGGAGGACAAGGAGAAGGACAAGGCAGAAGCTGATGAGGAGTCAAAGGGAACAAAAGTGGTGGAACCGTCAAACAAAGAACAGAGCCTAGTCAGCCAACCCGCTCCAGCCCCTCTCCAGAACCCTGAACCACCCAAAAACACCAGCGCCGTGCCAGCAGCCACCGTAGCACCAAACGGTCAAGCTGCACCAGAGGGGACGGCTCAGGACGAGGATGAAGACGACCTTCTGGGAGTCACAGATCTGGTGGACTACGTCTGCAACAACGAGGACTTGTAAAAACAAAAAGTGTTCATTGATATGTTTTTATACTGACCCTATTGTTCCCTCACAACTCTGGCCCCCCGGTCCCTGTGGGACTGGAATCCCAGTACAGTCACCAGACAGTGGTCTGGACAGTCTGCCACATTATCCGGTTCCACTGCAAGTCTGTCGTCTCCCCCCTCCCCTCTAAGAACCCCCTGTTACAGCATCCCGCTCCACACATGCTAAGCTAATGTTAACGGTGTGTTTCGGTCACTGGTGTCTGTTAGAACTTAAGCTGCCATTGGTTTAAACCGTCTCTCAGAGATCTAATGCTCTGGTAACTCCGCCTCCATCAACAGTTCATGCTCCGGTAGCCCCGCCTCCATCCACCAACTATCAATCCCAGACAATGGCTGAAAAGGGGAATGTAGCACAGAGTTTGATCCAGATTATTTATAGATCATCACGTCTCGAGATGCTATCTGTCATTTCTAAGCAAATGTCTGTTAGCCGACAGCTTGTTTATCTTTTTTCCGTCAAGAACTTTCAGACAAAAATGGCCGTCGAAGGTCACGTTATTTTTAAAGGCGTTTGAAGACATGTCCCGTTGTTTTTGACCACCTCTGATTTGAATCCTGTTTTGCAGCGTGTCGTCTATCATAGAGGGTCCACAACGTATCAGAACTTCTTTATCTCCAGAACCGTTAAACTGACCTCAGCTTGTGATGGTGTCGCTGTGGCAACCAGTTTGTGTATATCTGTAGTTTTTGCTGTAAAATATTCAAAAGCATTTTTTAACCACGAAAATCAACCGGCCGATTGTGGTGTTCTTTTGTAGGGCGGGAAGTCGGCTCGCATTTTATACAAAAAAAAAGTCATAAAACTAAAGGACTGCTGTTAGCATGCGCCTGCCTGCTAAGAGAACATCCCAGAAGCGCTGGGAAAGATGAGAATTTTATCGCATCCGATTCAACCGAACAAATGAGCTGTAAATGTTTTTGTAAAAAAGTGTTGGCATGGAGACAAACTTTTATTTATCATGACCTTTTATACCGAACACTAAACCTACACTCGATTATTAGCTTTAGATTAGGTGACATTAGCCGGTTCTCCGGGTGAAACGGTTTCTGGCCGGTTCTCCGGTTGTAACGGAGGCGATTGTAGCCGCTACTACTCCAATGTGTGACCCGATGGGTCGGACCAGTTTCCTCCACAGACAGGAAGACGGTGGATTGGTGATGTAATGACCCTGGGGGGGACGCAGGAGGTTGGTGCCAATGACTGAAGTGTTATTTACCTCATGATGGGAGGAGAAGCCCCACCCTTGCTCATGATGGGGAGAGAAGCCCCGCCCCCTGTAGACAGTGGTTGTTTGTTAGCATTGCTGTTCTTTCTATCTGCTCTTGTACATTTGTCATAATAAAATGGGTTTAAATCCTCGAGTGAAGTCTTTGTCCCAGAACCAGACCTGGATCTCGTTCACCTTAAGACCCCATGACATCTTCACAAAAACATCTCCGCCGTCTCGTCATGGATCACTTAGACTCCGCCTCCAACAGCTCCCCTGAGGACTCCTTTGGAATTCCAATCATCCTCAAACCTATCAAGTCTGATTTTTCTGTTATGTCATATGACTCCGGCACCGATCCAGTCCAGGATCGCATGTGGGAAAGACTCAGTTTATCCTTAAACCTGTTCGAGCATCGTGACCCATGTGACCTGCTGAGAAACGACCCAACAACCACAGACACTTCAATAACAACTTTATTTCAACGTCTCAATGTGTTTACAACAACCTGACACGTCCGACACCACCTGGAGCCGCCATTGGAGTTATACCGTACGCTCGTATTATAACTGGTCATGTGACCCTCTATCAGCGCCAGGAGAGCCCAGAGTTCCTGGTCCTGTAAGGCCATGGTTGAAGATGCCTGCTGGTTTGGCAGAGGAAGCTCATTTGACGGTTGTCAAATGACCATTTGCAGTAGTTTTCTGTTTACAGATGATCTCGTGAGATCAAAACCAGTCAATTCTATTCAGGGTAGCACACAAGGTCGTGAACTTCAGTCTCTCTGGCTCTGGATCTGAGTATCGCCTCCTAGGAGCCACTTCTCATACTTGGCCCGACTCTTCTTGTAGCCGAACCGGGCGATGTCCACCATGAACACCCAGGCGATGGCGTACATGACGATGCCAGCCAGCTTCATGATCAGCGTTGTTCTGGGGGATGTGAGTTCGCAGTAGAACAGAACCGAACCTACGCCCACACGCACAGTTGCAAACAGGAGGATGAAGAGTAGGTCAACGGCGTCGCCCAGCAGACTGTCGTACCGACCCAGCTTGCGGAGGAACCAGCGGGTCTGCAGCAGTGGGTTGGTGATCTCGCTGCCGAAGATGACGCCGCAGGTCTCGCAGCCGGATACGCCCAGAATCAAAACCAGCAAGATGCCCAGGATGCTTGCGGTGTGGTGGGCCAGCATGACGGGACCCTCGCTGTGGTGGAAGACGCACCAGGCCATGTCAAAGAAGAAGTAGCCCAGGCAGACGGCGAGGGAGAAGTTCTGGAGCTCCGTGTTCTCGGTACCTGCAGGATGTAACCAAAACCACGAGGCTAGATCCTGGTTGAAAACAAACTCTTAATAAATATGGTTCTGATCATGAGACGGTCCAGGCAGTGGTGGACGAAATATCCAGATTCTTTACTTGAGTAAATGTAAAATGTTTCAACAGCAAAACTTCTGTGGACTGACCTGCGTGGGTCAGGGGCCAGGGGCCATCGACGAAGATCACGTAGGCCGTCAGCAGCACGATGAGGACGCCGTGTGAGAGAGCGACCAGACGACAGTTCCACTCAGAACTGCGCTGGGAGAAGGTCTGGCAGGACACCAGGTAGAGACAGAACCAGCCAGCCAGGCTGCTTAGCACTTCCAGAACCACCATGCCTGCCTGTGTGGGACAAACAGATCCAAGCAGGGATGGTTCAGTCACCATCTCCACCAACTCAGATTTAACATTTCTTAAAACAGTTCAGTCTATAAAGTGGTTTTCAAAGTTTGGGTCCGGGGACCACCAGGAGTCCCTCAGGAGAGGGTTCAGGGTTTTTTTTAATAAACTCCCTATGATCAAACATCTAAAAGTCTACAGGTCCATCTGGGACACTGTTAGACCGAGGATCCAGCAGGGACACTGCAGGGTCCCTGTTAGACCGGGGTTTCAGCAGGGGTCTGCTGGTCTACGATGTGACGGTCATGACCCTCTGCCATGAACATGAAAATTAACTCTGACCCACCTCCAACATGCAGGAAGTCCTCAGGACCCCCCAACCCCATGAGAACATTCTGTCCTCTGGGCTTCCCACCCCAGTAACGTCCTGTCCTGTACATGATGGACAGACCAGACACCCACCCACCTCCCCTCTGTCCCATGAACAACCCTCCAAGAAGGTCCAGCAACACGGCCGAGGACCAATCTAATCCGGTCTGAAGAAATTGTTTGAACCAATTCTGAGCTTCAAACACAAACTGGGTCACATGACCCATTCAGACAGGACCTTACCTGGTGGAGAATCAGAGGACGGAGTTCTGAGAGTCTGAGATGGTTTAGAGCGCCAGGAGGAACAGGGGGAGGAGGATCTTTATCTGCCAAGAACCTCAGACCTGATCCTCTTAGAGGATTACAGCCCCTCCTCCTGCCAAGAGGTGGAGGTTACTCCTGTAACAGTCATCCTGCTCAGAGTAGGAGGTCACTCCTGTAACACTCAACTTTCAAGGATTGATTTTCTCGAGTGCTTCTTCCTCTTCTTGGTCTTTGGCACCGCGGATGTTGACTGGGTCACATAACTGCGGGGAAATACAAACGCAGGAGAGTGGAATCAGTCGCAGCCTCTCATCATCTGAAACTAAACCATGAAACTTTGAAGAAAACAGAAATCATCTGTTGAAACCTGTTAGTGTAAAAAAAAACAGTTTAACTAAAACATTTGCGAATATTTTTTGTCAAAATTGAATAGTTGGGTTCATTTTGGATTATTGATTGGATTTTAGGAGATTTCCAGAGTACCTTCCATCAGCTGGTGGGACCGACACACACTCCTATGCAGTTCATCAAATTCTGAATTTCTGTGGGAACTGATCAGTCCTAACTTTATTTATTTTGCTCTCGTTTACACCAAACAACAACACAGGGAACTTTGACATCGGAAAAATGACTAAGACACTACCGGTGACTTACTCTGAGGCTGAATGGGGACGGTCTGCAGGAATCAAGTTGAACCTGCTTTGGGTCACTAGTGATGGATCACATCACATCCACGGCAACTGGTCCGCGTCTCAGTGTGTCCTACATGTCTCTACGTGTCCCATGTCTCAGTGTGTCCTACATGTCTCTACGTGTCCTATATGTCTCTGTGTGTCCTACATGTCTCTACGTGTCCTATATGTCTCAGTGTGTCCTACATGTCTCTACGTGTCCTATATGTCTCAGTGTGTCCTACATGTCTCTACGTGTCCTATATGTCTCAGTGTGTCCTACATGTCTCTACGCGTCCTATATGTCTCAGTGTGTCCTACATGTCTCTACGTGTCCTATATGTCTCTGTGTCTCCTATATGTGTGGTTATATTAATAATAACTGATGGGTAATAAGGTCATTACTGCGGGTTTTAATGCTCTAGTTCCTGATCTAATGTCTCAGATGCAATGAACGGACAGATGTCCTACCTGTAGTTTGAGTCTCTCTGGTGAGAACTTGATGCTGGGACTCTGTTCGGATGGGGGGTGAGGGAGGGTATACCGTCTCTCCTGGGTAGTAGAGCGGGCCGGCTGTGGCTACGGGGGCAGGAACAGAAAGTGAGACAGGTGGTTGGTACCGGAGGGGATCTGAAGACGTTTGAAGGAACAACACAGAAGAATGCAGACCAACTGGGACCCACGGGTCTGACCGGTTGTCTGGGTTCAGATTTAAAAATGAGTAGTACCTGATGTGCATCTATGTTGAATACATGACTCACAATAAGGGGCCGGGTATTAGCCTGGCCCCGGAATGCTAATACACAACACAACATACACATATAAGGTTGTGCATTAAATACTTGATTCAAGTAAAAGTATGCCAGTATTATCAGCAATATGTACTTAAAAGTATCAGAGTAAAAGTACTCAAGTGCATTAAATGAAGTACTGGTACGGAGGTACAATTTGTAGATAGTTTCATACTGTATAGGTTGTTTTTTTATAAATTTTTATACATCTCTATTACTGCCGTAGATGTTAAATACTGAAGTAATCTAATTACTCTGCGCTGTAGACGTTTACGGTTAAAGTAATCCAATTTCTTTAAAATGTAGATGATAAAAAATGTGGAAGTAATCCAATTTCTTTATGCTCTATGTTTTAAAAGTTAAGTAATCTAATTACTTCTATATGTCAGCCTTAAAAAGTTTAAGTAATCTCTTTACTTTATTTTGTTGCTGTTAAAGGTTGAAGTAATCTAATTACTTCAAGTTGTAAATACGAGAACCTCCAAACAGTCAACTTTCAATAAGTTTGAGGGTTTGTTTTTTTAATTATTCTTTTTTTTTTTTTAAACGTATACAATTGTAATCTTAATTGTGACTAATCACTAAGCCTTAATATTAAATCTAAATTGTAAATACATTTAGATTTAATATTTACATTTAGATTGAACATTTAAACGTAACACCTATATTCACATTTAATGTTTAGATACTTTACCTAACACATACCTCCTAGGAAGACAAATATGACTATGAAGTTCATAAATATTGCTTTTAATGTGATTTAAAAAACAGTGACTTTAGATATTTGGCACCGCTTTTCGAACATCGATCCGAGCTAAATGCAGCCAAAGTTGCCGTTAAAATCAGCATTTGCAACTTTACAAATGACTTCCCGTACAAACATAACAAAAAATGTAAAGAAAATAAAAAAATAAAGAGATACACAACTGTGTATTCTCTACAGACGGCGTGTGATAAAACATTGTGCTGCGCTGCATCCAGCGGTTATAATGAGATGCACAGGAGCGCAAGACCAAAAGCCGATTAACTGTGACGTCACAAGGGGGCTGGCTCTTCCGACCGCCGCCATCTTGGTGCTAAATTAGCGCAAGATAGAGCGGTGAGAATAATGAGGACGGCACGTGCAACCGTTTTTTCTGATCGGACATAAAAAACAAACAACGTTTTTGTAATCAATAATTACAACAGACAGTAATCCGCTGTAATTATCGTCGTCCTTTATTCGGATGCGATGTTTATACAAACCGGTCCGTTATAAGGACTTGTTGTGGTGCGTCACTGTCAAGATTTGAATTCACGCACCAATTCTGTCAAATAATGTAATAACAGTTTCTTCTCATGTAATTTAGTACGATCCATTTTTAGAAGCTTATATTTTTTTGGCTGATTTCTCAATTTATCAACTTCTCCCCGATTCTGTGAAAAGTAGAGGTGAAAAAATCCGGACGGTGTGAAATCTCTTTCTAAATAATGTGTTCTGTTAATTTCTTTGATCATGACACTTTTGCTGGGTCTTAATAAAACACTGATGGTCATTACATTAAAGCGCCAGATCATTTCTCACAAACGTTTTTAAACATCGGTCATTTTATTGTGCCTGTATTCTGCCGGACTGCGGGTTTCATCTGAGCGATATACATTTGATGCATTATGGGTAATTATTCCGGTGTCCCACTCGAGAGTCAGGGTCGGGGTTAAAACACTTCAGACGGGATCCTTTAAAAGTAAAAAGTAAAATAAAAAATGACTACATGAGAAGGAAAACAATATTTTTAATATCGATACCCAGGATGTAGAAGTCAAATCATTCCCCAAAAAACTAACTCAATTACAACAAAACACGTTTGTTACAACGTAACAAAATTTTAAAAAATTACATTCTAAACATGAAATAAATATTTTTTTCTCTCACACTTCTTTATGTATTTTCTCGGATTACTCCTTTAGTACTCGTCTTCCTGCAATACCAGCAGGGGTCAGGTCAGCAGGATGACCAGCAGGGGGCAGTCAGAGCCCATCTGACCATCAGCTCCACCAGTTACTACTGATGAAGGACTAGATGTTCTCCTTGGACTCTGAGAAGATCCAGATGGTCTCAAGAACTGATGGGGGCGTGTCTCTGCTCTAGACCTCTGGACAGCCCCTCTCCTTATAAGGCATTACCCAGAGGACAGTAGGCGGAGCCAGAGCCACAGGATGTTCTCACAGGATGTGATGGACGGAGTCCAGATGAGGAGGGTCTGTTAGGACGCGAGTCTGCTGTGAAGAAGTCTGCTGGTCTCTGAGAGCGAGGATGTGAAGAACAACCAGGACCCTCAGGTAAACAGAGTAATCGAGTAAAGGGTACTCAGATAGAGTTAAAGAATAAAGTACTTATACTGATGGAGTAAAAGTACTCAGATACTTTATGGAGCAATGTACTCATAGACAGAGTAAAAGTAGTCAGTGTTAAAGAATTTGTACTTATACTGATGGAGTAAAAGTACTTAAGATAACTAATTGAACTATGTTCTCGTGCCGATGGAGTTAAAGTACTCATATACTTAGAACAATGTACTCACATAAACAGAGTACAAGTGCTCGGATACTTAATGTAATAATGTACTCGTACTGATACGACTGATCAGATATTTTATGGAGTAATGCACTTGCCGTGATTGAGTAAAAGTACACAGATGCCTAATTGAACTATGTATCCGTGACAAAGGAGTTAAAGGATGTCCATTGGTACTGACATGGACAGGGTAAAAGTACTAAGTTACTTTGTCGACAATGTAGTCCTATGACAGAGTTAAAGTATTCAGATACTTTAAAGAACAATGTAATCTTATACATGGAGTAAAAGTAGTCAGTTACTCTATTGGACCATGTACTCTAATGTCTCTTATTGGTCTCTGGTCTTTAATTGGTCTCTGGTCTTTAATTGGTCTCTGGTCTTTAATTGGTCTCTGGTCTTTAATTGGTCTCTAGCTGGCCTCTGGTCTCCAACAGGTTCTGGTCTCTAACTTGCCTCCGGTCTCTAATTTGCCTCCGGTCTCTAACTGGTCTCCGGTCTCTAACTGGTCTCCGGTCTCTCCTGCAGGATCATGACCTCTTTCCAGCTGCTCTCTCTGCTGATGATCAGCTACTGTGTGGCGTCTCCGTCTCCGGGACCCCCCCCACCCTGCAGAGTGGTGAGTAGAGGAGGGTAACGGGGACAAAAAGTTTATTTTCAAAGTTTATTTTCCTCCAGTTTATTTTAAATCCTGTTGATCAGAACTGGATCAAAGGGAGGGGTGGGTTCTACTGGACCTCAGAGGACGCGTTTCTGCCAAAAACCCAGACTGGTAAACCTGTCTCATTGCGCTGTGTTTCTCTCGCCGTAGGTCCAGATGGATGCGTTCTGCAGTGAACAGAGCCTCAGCGGAGCCCCGCCCACTCTTCCTCATGCCATCCAGATGCTGGACCTCTCAAGGAACCAGGTGCAGAACCTCAGTGAGGAAACACTGGCGTACCGTACCAGCTACCATCATCTGAACCTCCGCGCCAACAAGATCGACTTCATCCAGCCGGGCCTCTTCAGAGACATGACAGACCTGAAGGTTCTGGATCTTTCCGGGAACCATCTCAACATGTTGGCCCTCTCCAAAGTCCACATTGGCCCGCTGACATCCGTGCAGGATCTGGATCTGTCTGGTAACGGGCTGTACACGGGAATGTCCGACTACTTTCTTTCGGACTCACCGGCACTGGAGGTTCTGTCTCTGAGCAGCAACAGTATCACTAAGTTGGAGAGGAGAACCTTCAGAGGAGCCTCGTCCCTCATGAAGATCAACCTCCACAACAATGTGATCCTGGAGATTGAAGATGGAACCTTTGACCCGCTGGACTTTCTGAGCGAACTGGACCTGTCTAAGAACTCCATCTCTTGCATCACAGACTTTAACCTGTGTCACCTGAAGGTCCTGAACCTCAGCCAGAACAGCATGGAACTGTTCCACAGCACCAGGACATCTCAACTCTTCAAACTCTCCTGTTTGGATCTGAGCCAGAACAAGATGTCTGATTTCCCTCTCCTCCCTCCAAACAACGTCCTGGAACACCTGGACGTCTCTCGGAACCAGCTTCAGAGTATTGAAGTCACAGGAAGTCCACATAGGAAGGTGTTTCTGAACCACCTCAGGTACCTGGACATGAGCTACAACCAACTCCAGAACCTCACAGAGTCCTTCTTCTACTGCATGGGCTCACTAGAGGTCCTGAATGTCAGCAACAACTGCATCAGGTCGTTTTCCATCACCAGTCCACGTCTGCTCCAGAATTTGAAGACCATGGACCTCAGTCAGAACTCCCTCCAGAGTCTGACCCTCAGAGAACACACGCTGCCCTCGCTGGAAGAGTTCTTCTTACAAGGGAACCAGCTCACCATCCTCGACCATCAAATATTTCAAAGACTTCCAAACATCAGAAACCTACAGCTCCAGCAGAACCAACTAGATCTCTGTGGCTCCCACCAGAACCAGAACCAGTGTGTTTCTTTTTCCTCCATACCAAACCTCCATATCCTGAGCCTCTCCCAGAACCACTTGAGGACTCTGCCTGCAGATGCCTTCCTGAATACTTCTCTGCAGTCCTTGGACCTGTCTCTGAACCCAGGTCTCTATATGGACCAACACGCCTTCTCTGGTCTGGAACACTCCCTGGTCCACCTTCTCCTGAGGGAGAACAACATCTCTAGTCTGGACACGGACCTGTCAACACTGTCCGGTCTCAAACACGTCGACCTGTCCACCAACCGGCTGACCACGTTACCGGTCTGGACCAGAGAGTCCTCCATAGAATCCCTGAACCTGCAGAACAACCACCTAGTGACACTGGAGTCTAGGACCCTGCTGGCTCTGGAGCACTCGCTGAAGACCCTCTACATGGGCTCCAACCCTCTAAGCTGCTGCGGCAACCGCCGCTTCCTACACATGGTCCAGCAATCCGGTGTGGTGGTTCCGGATCTGGAGACGGTCACCTGCGTTCACCAAAAGGACTCAGCCCCGGTTAACATCGACAAGGTGACTCAGGAGATGTGTGATAGCTCCAGCATCCAGAACCACGTTCTGAGTGTAGTTCTGGTGGCGTTGTTGGTGATCACACTGCTTGCTCTGCTGCTGAAATGTTTCGTCTTCAGGAAAAGGAAGCAGAACCGTAGCTTCAGCACGTGAGGGGAACCACTGAGGCCACGCCCACAGTCTCCTGATGGGAGTGTCTGTATTCGTAGCCCAAGAGTCTTCTGACAGGACAAGATAAAGGTTCGATCCAGGTTCACCAGGACAACCTATAGTGGACAGGAAGTGAAACTGGAGAAAGAGGAAGAAGGGTGAAGCTGAGGAGGCAGACCCTGGTGGGAGAACGTATCCCATAATGCCCTGCTTTAACCAAACCGTAACGTCTTCTGTAAACAGGACTTTGGAAAAATGTTAGAGTGTAAAACTTTGGTTGGTTCCAACATGTAGCAACATGCAAAATATCATGCTAATCAACATGCTAACAGTCATGACAACCATCATCCTATTCGCCATACTACCTGTCATGCAAATCACTATGGTAACAGCCATGCTAACCACCATCCTACTCACCATGCTAACAGTCACGCCAACCATCATGCTATAGTTGTGATACTCACCATTCTCACAGTTATACTAACTATAATGCTTATTACCATGTCAATACCATGCTAATCACCAGGCTAACCACCAGGCTAACAGTCACACTGATCACCATGCTAACAGTCATTACCCATAAATGCTATCATGCTCAGGTTCCTGTTGTTGCTGAAACTTTTCACTCTAAATATCACACTAAAACCAGTTAGCTTAGCCTAACAGGAACATTTTACATTAGATTAAGAGGGACAGCTAGCTAATGACTGTGGGGGTCTGCCATGTTTTCATGAATGGTACCAAAGCAAAGACACATTGGTTGTGAACTGGCACTTTATTTTTCCTCTAATTGGACGGCTGGAAGCCCTGAAGGTGAATGAAATCAAACATTCTGTGTTTCTCTAAATAAAGAACTGAATAAGGACATATGACGAGATTCTCTGTTTCGGGGTTGGAGGTTGGTGTCATGAGGCGATTTTGTTTGTTTTAGTTCTGGATGTAGCCACTAATGATGACGGTGTGTGTGTGTGTGTGTGTGTGTGTGTCCCCGATGTGTTCAAAACACCAGCTTTAAGGGCATAGAGCCAAAAACATCCTTTTACGGTCGTTAACACTGCCGACATGAGTAATCAGCAGGAACAGACGAGCGGAACCATGGTAACAACAACTGTGTCACAGCTTAAAAACTCAGTGCTTCAGGCCGTAATAACTGTCGGACACGAATCGGTTTCGTACATAAAGAAACCGAAGGTCTGCTGGGTTCGGGTCGGGCTCAGTCACCACTCTTTCGGGCTTGGACATAAACAAGGAGGTGCGAGGGGTTAACCTTTTAGTGCCCGCAAACAAATCTATTAGTTTTCTCACAGACGGGACTTTTAAAGTTGGAAATTAGAAGATAGTAATAAGCTTTGGCTATAATCTTCCATATTTATGTTTATATACAGAACATCATTTTAAAATAAAAATGATGCCCTACAACGTATGTTTAGTTACTGATGTATGATTAGTTACTTTTGAATGTTTAGTAACTGATGTATGAATAGTTACTGATGTATGAGTAGTTACTGATGTACGAATAGTTACTGATGTATGAATAGTTACTGATGTATGAATAGTTACTGATGAATCTTTAGTCACTGTTCCTAGAGCATTTCCTGACATTCCTCAGTCGTGTTTACGGGAACAGATCTGATAACATAAGAAAGGAAGTTCTCTGGCGCCTTAATTAGAAACAGACGGTGGACCTCCCGTCCTGAGTGACTCACAGCCAGAACCTGGATCCATCGCTTTAGAGGGACTGTGTTGGAGACGTGCTGGAATGTTGGTCTGGACTCGGTAGGAGGACAAGTTTGAGAGGATTGACTTAGATGGACTGCTCGTGGAGTAGGGCTAATGTGGACCAGCTCTGGTGGTGGAGGTGGGCTAAAGTAGACCCACTCCGGTGGTGGTGGTGGAGCACTGACGTAGACCAGCTCCAGTGGAGGTGGGGCAGTGATGTGGACCAGCTTTGGTTGTGGAGGGGGGCTAAGATAGACCAGCTCCGTGGGTGGTGGAGCACTGACGCAGACTGGCCTCGGAGGCGTAGGGGGGGGCTTGTGTAGATCAGCTCTGCTGGTGGAGCGGGGCGAACATAGACCACCTCCGGAGGTGGAGGGTGGCTGACGAATACAGGCTCTGGAATGTTTCCGCTCCTGGTACCACCATTCTCAGCTAAAGTTCCTCTCTGATAGTTTAGTCTAGGTTGGCAGATTCTCCCGATCCGTGATGATTGATTGACCTTTAGACGTCATTCCACATCAGCCCCCCCACTCCTTAGATGCTTTATTTTCTTTCCAAGTGACCTTTGACCTCATCGCCTCCTATCACTTCTTCTGTTTATTGGTGATGTTGCTCTTACTCACTTCCCATTGTTAGTCCAAAAGTCTGACCCCTCCCACTAAGTATTTTCATACTATAAACAAGCCAGACCAGTTGGATCGGGACCCAGACGAAGATTCTGTTGGATGGGGATCCAGACCCCCCCCATTCCTTTTCTGGTTCTTCTACAAACCCAACTCCTCTCCTCCCATCTGGTACAATGTCCTCAGAAGAAAGTCTGGATATCATAAAAACTACTTTAACAGCAACATTCTGACAATTCTTCAGCACAGAAGCTCTCCAGGAGGGAAAATAAAGGCTTCCTGTCTCCACCATGTGTCTAATGCTGAGATCTTTGTCCTCTAGTATTAAACCACTTATAATAATAACGCTCTGACATCATCACTTCATCACACTAAAGTTATAAATCACATAAAACTCTATTAGCTTAATACAACTACATTTATGTTGAAGGCTGACAACAACAGACGTTAACAGACTTTAGCATGTTATCTTAACACAGACATTAGCATTTTAGCCTAGCAAAGATGTTAGCGTGTCGTCAAAGCACATACATTGGCACGTTAGCAAAGCACAGACATTATCGTGTTAACTTAACACAAATACTAGTGTTATCTTAGCACAGACATTAGCGCACTCTGAACTCATATAATCTTAAAGCAGACAAATGCAAACTAGCTAAGCGCAGACGTTGACATGTTATCACAGAGATATCAACATGTTATCCAATCACAGGCGTTAGCATGTCGTCACAGCACAGACATTAGCGCGCTACCTTAGCGCAGAAATTGGCATGTTATCACAGACATTAGCGTGGTATCTTAACACAGATGCTAGCATGTTACTTTAGCGCAGACATCGGCATGTTATCACACCGACATTGGCGTGGTATCTATACATAGATGTTAGCATGTTACCTTAGCACAGACGTCAGTGGGTTAGCTTCGCAGAGATTTTATCGCGTTATCTTAGCACAGACATAAGCTTGTCTCTAGCCTAGACGTTAGTGTGTTAGCTTAGCATGACGAAATAACATGGTGTGTTGACATTTTAACTCTCCTACTCTGTCCCTGTCCCCTCTGAAACAGAGGCAGCAGTGAAGCCAGAATCGTTTTGCACCTATTCTTTACTGGTCCATAAAGTACGACCCCAGTCAGGTTTTGAACCCAGAACGTTGCCATGAGGTGACCTTGAATACTAAACTCACCACTCTCTTTTCATTAGTGCCCGTCAGAGTGGAGTGGCTTGAGGGGGGTTCAGTTGTCCTTGTAGGAGCCCATGATCCAGAAGGGGTACCAATCCATGAGGACAACTGAGATTCATCTGAGGACTAAGAGGTTCAACAGGGGACTTCTGAGATTAACATGAGGCATTTATGGTATTTTTCCTGATTGGATGAAGATGATCATTAAAGTCACAAGAACACAAACAGGAAGTGACATCACACGACGGACATCGTCTGAAACTTCACTCATTTTTATTCAGGCGTATTCAAACACGTCCTCATCGACTACATGGTCAAATATCTAAGACAGCATTAAAACCAAACCTCGGAACCTCAGCCGGTTCAACTGGAGACCAGAACCTCAACCGGTTTGTGTTGAAATGACGTGATCATCTGTTACTGATAGCACGGTTGTGGAACGAGTCTGATCCACCACTGGGTTTGTTCACAAATTGTTATTCTGGAATCTTGAACCGGTTCTTCTACGTCTGGACACCGCAGCACCTCACAGGGTAACCAAAACCAGATGTCACCTGACAGGAATCTGATATTTACAGAAAACTGGGGGGACCTACGAAAAGTCGGAGGACCTACAGAAAGTAGGGGGGAACAATGGACAGTAAGCTGCAGCTGGTCAGGGGGACTTACGGACAGTCGGCTGGACCTAGAGAGAGTCGTGGGGATGCACTGAGACTCAAGTTTGGGGAACCTTTGGAGAGTAACGTGTAGCTGGTTGGGAGTTCTACGGTTGATGGGGGGGTCCTACGATTGGCCAGTGGGGCTAGCGGCAGCCGCCTCATCATTGCTGCTGTCCACTTCCTGCTCCATGGGACTGTCGTCCTCCAGCTGCTGGCTGGTGTAGTTGGTGATCTCCAGGAAGCCACTTGGCTCTACCACCACGTTGGACTGGCTGGAGTCGGGCAGGATGGCGTACTGAGGGATCACCTGATGGTCACATGACAGTTCCCAGTCAGCTGACAACAATCACGGACTCGTTCTATTCTGAAGGCAGACGACTGGTTCCATTCTTTTATTCTGAAAGCAGACTCACACTGACTGGTTCCATGCTTTTATTCTGAAACCAGTATCAAAACAACTAGTTCCAGGCCTTTATTCTGGAACCAGACTCACCTCAATGACTTCCAGGTGGTCCTTGCTGAACTTCGGCGTCTTGCTGTGGGCAGATGAACTAATGAACTGACCCGGGTCCAGGTCCTTCGCCAGCGGACCACAATCGCTGGACGAGTCCACCACCATGGGCTCGATGCTGGGGTCAATCTCCGCCTCCATCATTGAGATCTTCAGGATGTCTGAGACCGTCGCCTTATCTCCCGAGGATCCCGAACTGGACTCTGGGACCAGCTTGGCAGCGGCCTCGCCACTGCTGAAGACTGCTGATGTATGATGGGAGCTGCCAAAGGTGATCTTGGTGACTGTGGCACTCTGCGTGATGATTGGCTGCTGTGGACACAAAACAAAGATGGAGTCATCATCACAGAACCAGCTATAACCCTGTTGAACTGGCCTGCCACACCAGGTCCCGGACCTTCAGGTGGCAGTAATGTCCACCAAGGTGCAAATTAATCGGAACAATGAATACATTTTTTTGGTAATAGAATGAGAAAAGCTTCTGTGGTCCAGCAGAGGGTGCTGTAAAGGTCCTACTGCAGATTAAATTAGTATAATCAGTGTAACCAGTGGTACCAGTTATATGACTGGTACCATTGGAGCAGCTCACCTGGTTGGCGCCGGGTTTCTCGCTGCCCACTGGGTGGTGTGCCTGCAGCGGAGGGGGCGGGGACATGGGCGTGTGCAGGGGTCTGTGGTGGGATGTGGGTGCTTGCTGGAGCTTTGGTAGCTGTGGCGTCATCAGAGGCTTGGTTACCGGACTCGGGATCAGGACCTTGGCACCAGATTGGGCAGCAGCAACCAGAGGTCTGTCTTTGGGGGCTGGGGTGGAGGTCGGACTTGGTTCCAGTAGTTTTGGGAGAGCCTTCTTGGTCAGAGGCGGGGTGGAGCAGGACGAGGGCTGGCTGCTCAGAGGCTTGCTCGGAAGCTGTGGTGGCTGCGGCTGGTTGGAGATGGAGCTCTGGCTGGAGGCAGCGCTCTGGATGGAGGCAGAGCTCTGGATGGAGGCAGAGCTCTGGATGGAGGCAGAGCTCTGGATGGAGGCAGAGCTCTGGATGGAGGCAGAGCTCTGGATGGAGGCAGAGCTCTGGATGAAGGCAGAGCTCTGGATGGAGGCAGAGCTCTGCTGAGTTGCCGAAGGGATGGGAGTTGGTTTTGGAGGGTCTTGAGCTGGCTGGCTTGAGCGGTAGAACAGGCCTGTCTGGGGATCCAATGTGTCGCCCTCCACCTCATTGACCTCCAAAACGGCGTGGCTTCTTACATCAGCTGCCTGAGCCAGACAAGAAAAAGGAGGTTGTTACCATGGCGCTAGCCTGAGGGGGTTAGTATTTGCATGTTAGCATGATGCGAATGACCATTCAGTCTCCATGACGACCGTGGCTCTCACCATGTGACCCGCATGTGGCGCTGCAGAGGAGACAACAGCTGGCTTGGTTACTACGGTAATTGGAACGCTGCTGCTGGGTTTATAGGGCTTCACTTGCTGCTGACTGGACGACATGACATCATCATCCTCTGAGGACACGCCAACTCTGACTTTACCTGGACACACACAGACAAGGTCACCATTTAGCTGTTTGGTTTTAGTTTTGCATTTTAGTTTTCTGTTTCCACAAATAAAGTCTTGTTAAAAACGGAGAAATAGCCAGGTGTCCATATAGCAGTACCTGTGGCGTGCTCAGTGCTGGGCTCGGGTCTGGGCTCGGCCTCTGAAGTGGAGGGCCGGGGAGGGGGGGGTGGGGGGACGGTCTTCTTGTCTTGGGGCAGCTGGAGAGGGACAGCCATCTGACTCAGATCGATGGTGGTTGATCTGGTTTTGGACTCCAACTTCTCCTTCCCTGTTCACAGAGAACACATGGAGCTGGTTTTACTTGAGTGGATCCGGAGGAGGCGTCACCATATTACATCTGCTCTATGAAATTTGTACCCCACCCTACCCCCCGGTCTACGAAGTCACGGCTCACCTGTGGTCTGTTGCAGCTCCAGCAGGGCTTTTATGGTGGAGGTGGCAGACTGGGAGTCGCCCCCAGTCACCTCCTGGTAGATGATGGTGGGACTGGACTCAACAGAAACCTCCTGCTCGGTCCAATCCTCTCTGGAGGACAGCACGTGTATCACATGTGGAGGCTCTGAGGAAGGAGGAGGACCACAATAAAACTTATGCCTTTGGCTACTTGCTGTGACATCTTCCTGTCTGTGGACGCAGATATTTACCCTGATTGTTGGCGTGGGACATCTCTCCGGCGGTCTCCTCCTTTAGGGGGTTCTCCTGTCCAGAGGTGTGTAGAGGTCCAATGTCTGCTGAGCGGCTCACCTGCTGTAGTGTCTCAGTGACCAGCTGTCGGGTTTGCTCACTCAACATGGCCGTCTGGAATACAGGCTTCGGTTTGATGAGGACCTGTAAGAACAAGAGATGGGTTCGGTCTGGGTCAGATCAGGTTCCACAGGTTCAACAGTCAGGAACACTAAATCAACCTCACATGTGACACGGATGAAGAATCAGATGAAATAAGGAGGAGGTTGGATATATTCTCCAAGAGCTGTGTGACCTTTGCCCTCTGACCTGTGTCTTGCCCTGCTGGCCGTAGACGATCTTGGTGGGGATGATCTTGGTGGCTGTCGTCACAGTTCCAGAGGTCAGACCTTTGGGCTGGGTCACGATCATCTTGGTGATCGGTCTGGAGGCCGTGATGATCGCTGGTTTGGTCCCCTGGACCGCTTGAAGACCCTTCTCCCCCTGGAACCCATGACATCACATATGTCAAATTACATCAGACAATACACGACATAGCAGATACCACACGACATCACAGTTACTGATGACATCACAGGGGCTGATTGACACTAACCCCGGCGTTTAGCAGGGTGGTGACCACATTTTTCCCAGGCAGTCCCTGAATGGCTCCCTTCCCGGTGGTCTTCTGGACCACGATGACGTTGGGTTTTGAGGTCATGGGGATAGTGGTGATCTTGGTGGTGGTTCCTGCGGTGACGAGGAGACAGCGTTAACACCAGCTCCATCAGGACTCAGACTCTGGGATGCAATCTGTGACTCACCAGAGACCATGCTGCTGCTGATGATTTTCCCGCCCAGTGTGGCCAGAGACTTTGGCACCACAGTGATGATGCTACCGCTGGTGGTCTTCACGTAGGTGGCCCCTCCGGCAGAGGCAGAGATTCTGGCACCAAGGCTGGAGCTTACGGTAGGTCTGGCATAGGTGGACTGGGTTACTGGAACATAAGGAGATCGGGGTGGGGGTCAGACATCAGGACGTGACAGGCTCATGGTTTTGGGGAGGTGCCGCTCACCTGTGGAAGGAGTCATCAATTTGGTGGACATGATGGCTCCATTGCTGCTGACGACCATGATGGGTGATGAGCTGCTGCTGGACAGAGCCACCGATGAAGGTTTGGGTAGAATCTTGCTGGGCTGGACCTGCTGAGTAATGATCTTCACACCTGAGAAGTACAGAAAACTCAGACTTGATCACAGTCCTGATGATGTCACTCTACCTGCTGATGATGCAACTCTACCTGACTCCTGCTTGATCTGGATGGTGGGTTTGGATCCAGGTGAGCTGCTGCTACTCTGGGTGATTCCTGAGGCTCCAACTGGTGAGCCCTGCTGTTGTTTGGGGAAGTGGGCCAGGATCTGAGCCGGGGAGCCCGCCAGGGTCTTTGGAGAAGGAAGTCTGGCAGAGGCCACTTTCACCGCCGCAGACGAGGACGAACCTATGACAGCCGATAACCTGTCAGCAAAGAGGCTAACCGCTAACACAGCTACACAGCTATCGTTGCTAGCTGCTAGGGCTGGGCGGTTCAACATAGATGAAAATCACCGATTTTTTTGCTTGGATTTGAGAAATGCGTTTCTCTCCATCTAACAATTCAGTTCTCATCATACCGCACTTTATGTACATGAGAAATAAAAGAACGCAATGCACTGTCTGTTACACGGTAAGTGTTCGGGCACTAAACGGTTAACTCCCACAGCTCTACTGTGCACTAAAGCGCCGCCCGGTTGAATATTTATGTCCATACAGACCGATTCCGGGAGACTACTGGTCCAAAGCCCGCAGACCCTCTGTTTTCATGTCCAAAACCGACCGTGTCGGACACAGTTAACACCAGCTAAAAAACACATCCAATACGGAAAAGTTACATCGGCCGACACAGAGACACAGACGGTAGATCCATCAAAAAAATTTTAACGTTAAACTGGGTTTTCACTAAGATCTCTTGAAAACATCATGTTAAATTGGCTGATGTGAAAGAACATGGCTTTGGCTATACCTGACGTGATAGGATGCGGTCCGACGAAACCGGCCAGTGTTCGGCCGGGTATCAGCACTCTAGTGCGCACCTCGCACTCCCGAAGGAGTATTGAGAGGCCCATCAATGCTGTTTAGCTATCCAGCTACTCAGTAGACCTCCTAGCTATCACTAAGTCGCTAACTCAGCATTTAGCTTAGCGCTTAGTTTTACTTTTTTTAGCGCTCAGTTTTTAGTCACCTTTAGAATGCCTGTATGTTGGAGCTGCTGTAAGGACTAAATTCACCCTTTAGGGATTAATAAAGTTTTCTATTAATCTATCTAGTTTAGCCATGGTAAAGCTAATTTTAACACCTTGCAACTCCCACATCCCCCACAGCAGAGATACAAAATACAAGTCCATGGTCTTAAAGGCCCAGACCTCGATCGTGGTAACATTAGATGCTTCTAAATCATCTCATCCTAACTTCTTCTATGAAGTCAGCAATATGCTCTTAGAAGATTTCCCACAGTGACATAATAATGATCAATAAGATAAATACAGTTAATTATTTTTTCTGAGCTCAATAATAAATCAAAACAGGTTTTTCTTGAGTCAAAATAGCCCCGCCCAATGAGCTAAATATGAACTATTACAGTGAAATAATATAGATATAAATGATAGATCTCCTCGAGTAGATCCTAATGAGCCAATTTGGACTAAATCAGACCAACTGTTAGGAAGTTATGGCCAGAGAACCGATAACATACCGGGGCTGTGGGCTGAACCAGTAACATGGTTGGAAGAGGACTTACATGATGCCACCGTCGACATGACGACTGAAGGCACAGACGACACCACTGTGGTCACGGCAACAATGTTGGCACTAGGGGAGGCGCTGGAACTGAAGACCATCGTCTGCTTCTGTATGGGGTTGGTCAGGAGGGAGGTGCAGCCCGTCTGTTTGTGGATGGGCGCGGTCAGGATGGAGGTGGAGCACAGCTTGGACAAAGTCGCATTGTTGTGGGACTTGGACAGGATGTTGGGAACAAAGGTGGAGCTGGGGGACGTGGTGACAATGATGACCTGGAAGAAGTTAGTTAGTTAGGGATCTGGAGGAAGAGGTGCTGATGGAAAAAGGAGAAGGACTCACCTTCTGGGTGGGGGTAGCGTTGGTCTGGATTGTGGGCTTGGTGAAGGTGATCTTCACGGGGGACAGGTGTGGCGGTAGAGAGTTGGCAATATTCTGCATGATGTTGCTCATCTTGGGGTTACTGGCCGGTAAAGAGATGGTCTTGGTCACCTGGGGACACACCTTGGAGACCTCCTTCAGCAGAACCGGGGAAGAGCTGGACGAGTTGGTCCGCCTCCGTTTGCGGGGCTTCTCATCCTCATCAGAGCAGCTGACACCTATTCAACCAAAACCCAACAATCTCATTGTGAGACCAGGAGATCCAGCGGTTCCTAACCTGGATCGGATCCAAACCTTCATCAGATCATCTGTTGATTCTAACTTCTGCAGGTTTGGATCAGAACCAAGCCTTAATCGGAGCCCCTATTGGTTCTGAAGGTTGCAGATCTGGATCAGAACCAAACCTTTATCAGCATATCTGTTGGTTCTACGGGCTGCAGATCTGGACCAGTCTACAAGTTGGTTTATCTTCATTAACAATTAGGAAGTTTTGTTGGCAGTCGTGTCATTTGGATGGTGCTGCTTTGTTAGTGGGTGCTGGGTGGTGTATGGTGTTTTGTTTGTTGATTTCAGGTAGCTGCTGTTGTGTTGGTGTATGGCCGTGTCCCCGGCGGATGGTGCAGGGTGCTGTAAGCAGGTGTTGGGTGTTGTTGGGTGTTGTCAGTGTTGTCGGGTGTTGTTGTTGTATCGCTATGTGTCCCCTGTGAGTAGTGTTGACTGGTGTCGGCTGGAGCAGTGGCGGTAAGACACTCACTCTTGACGTAGACAGTGCTCCCGCTGGGCAACACCACCACGTTGGAAGAAGGACTGGCGGGTCGTGGTGACTTCACCGTGGCTCCGATGGAGCTGCTAGTGGGGGTGGAGGTGCAGGTGGAGTAGGTGGTGCTGGTGTACGAGTAGCAGACGACCACTAGGGGGCATTAAACAAATCTCGTAATCTAATCCCAACCTCGTACGCCCTCAAGCCCACAGGAAGTCACACCCACCTTCTTTGTTGCCAGTCTCTGCTGGTAGCAGGAGCGAAGCATTCTGATTGGCTGAGGCAGCAGCCACAGCATTGGCTGTCACAGTGAATGCGGTCTGTGGGACCAGTCGGGGCATCAGTGGGACAAGGCGGCGCCCCTCAATGGACCACTCAGATGAGCTGTTGGGACCAGACATGCTGCCAAAACACTGAAGGGTCAGACCAACACCGCCAAATGGAGACTGTCAATGATGTCATCAACTTACTGGTAGGCGATGGTGGTGAGACGTTCATCGTTGACGGCCCGGCGGACCTCGGCCCTGTGGCGTTCTGTTGAGATCCTAGAGAAGGGCAGAGAAGAAGCCGGGTGTTAGGAGGGTTCTGACTGGTCTAGGGTTTGGGACATGTGGGCGGAGCTTACCCCAGGATCTTGGTGAGTTCTCCTAGCAGGTCCTTCTTGTCCCGAGTCAGGTCTCCCTGTGCCCGTAAGGCGCTGATCACCCCAGCATAAGCCTCCAGCTCTAGAACCAGAGACCCGTCAGACCCAGAACTGCATCTACTCCACCATCACAGAACCAGCACTGCATCTACTCCACCCTCACATAACCAGAAATATATCTACTCCACCTTCACAGAATCAGAGCCAGTACAACATCCACTTCACCTGTCCTTCAGCGACCTCAGTGTGACCTTACCCAGTTTGCGGAGAATTCTTTTGCACTCGTCCCGGCCCAAGTCCAGGATGGTTGGCCACACCACCGGCATGGTACCGGTAGTGAGGACAGGTTTCTCTAGCTGGATCATGGACTGAAGGACAATAAAGGGGAGAGGAGACATTAGAGACCCTTTCCTGCTTCCACTATGTGTGTAACAGACCCCGCCGACTGACAGATAAACATGGAAACCACAGAACAATGATGATGTCTTCAGCTGTCAGTAGTCATAATGTTCTGGCTGATAGGTGTAAACACGTCTTCATATTCATGAGGTGTAGTATGGTCACCAAAGAAATCAGTATCCTAGTTTCACCCTGGTAATGTGGTGTTCCCATGGAAACCGGGATCAATGGAGACCAGGATGCTTGATTCAATGTGAAGTGTTGTTTCCATGGAGACCAGGATCCTGCTGTCATGATGATGTGTTGTTTGGTATTTTTCATGGAGACCTGGATCCTGGTTTAAGGGTAATGTGGTGTTTCCATGGAGACCCTGGTTTCATGGTGGTGATGTAGTGTTTTCATGAAGTCCTGAATCCTTTAATCCCCTACAGACTCTAGTATTCTGATAACAGTGATGTTTCTGTGTACATTTAATTCTGAATATATAAAAAGAAAAAATCTGAAGCTTTAATTATCTGAAGCCTAAACAAAACAAAATAATAATAGCACGATAGAGCCTTCAGATATACACAAATAATGTGTAAATGCTGTCACAGAGAGTTCAGATGCAAACATAGTTTGATTGCAGTGACAGATCGTTCACACATTGATACCCTTTAAATATCACCATACAGCGTTCAGATGCACACAGAAATCGTTTAAATGCTAGCATAGAGCGTTCACACTGACATATACATATGATATCATCATTTATATATATGGAAGGGCGACGTTAGCTTTGTTTAGCTTCGCTGTTTAGCTAGCAGCTCATCTTACCTTTCCGTCCGTTCGCAGAAAACCTTCCGTTATTCAGAGGAGAACGAACACGGCTGTGCCGAGTAGCTTCATCTAAACTACACCATCATTGATTTATTTAACAATCACTGATTATTGTCTTAAGAAATCTGATAAACAGTGCGAAAACGGAGCAGTGTTTACGTTAGCCTGCCTCTAGAGGAGGCCTTCTTCTTCGTAGGTTAAATTAGCAGGTGCGCCTTCTCTTCCGGTCCAGTGCTGCGACCTACAGGCTGATGGAGGGAGCTCACAGAAAACTCTATTTTTTAACATTATTACTCTCATTATTTTATTAATCATTATTATTATCAATAATAATTTAACCCAGACTGTCCTTGACGTCCGGACTACCACTGATTAGCTTGTTGGCCTCTACTTTTAAACATATTAGCTTTATTAACATTACGTTTAAATATTAATGATAATAGATCCTAATTCTGTCATAATGACACCGAGTCCACAGACCATTGGTCCTTTCATGTGATGTTGTACAATCATTTTTGTTGGACGTTCATGGATAGACCAAAACTAAAATTCCATCATTACCCACCATTAGACCCCAAAGATTTTGTAATATTCGGAGTAATTTTACCAAAGATGAGGACATCTCTTGTAAAGTTATTCCCTTTTTCTTGGAAAACCTTTTTTAGACATAAAAGCAAATTTCAAAGCAATTTTTTTTAAATGAATTCAGTTTGTATTTGAAGTCTCGAAATTGTATCCGCAGAAAGGCAGTCCACTTCCACTCGTGGAGGAGGGATGTTTGGCAACAAATATGCAATGAAAAAAGGAAGGCGACTGGAAATAGAACGGATGGACATTAACATGGTAGAAAAGGGATTCAAACAAGTTAGGTCGACTAAAGGAGGAGGTAAAAGATCCTTGTCTCTTGAACATGGCGTCACTTTAACCCTGCGAGAGCGATAGAGGAGCTTTATAGCCAGTACAAAGTTTAACTTCTTTTGGCTCTTTCCCTTCTTCTTTTTTTTCAGGGGTTCGCCACAGCACCCCTGAAAAATGATGATGAACAACAACTGAAATGTTGTTATAGGTTTTAACGTCAGATTTCCTTCCTGACACAACCCTCCCATTTATCTGGGCTTGGGACCGGCACTCGATGTGGCTGGGTAGGCTGGTAGGACTAAGGACCTTGTCTCTCCACTGGATTTCTGCAACGCCCTCTTTTGACTGGAATTGGAACCCCAGTCTCCTGGACAAAAGTCAGTACCAGCTCTACTGTAATAAACTCTGACACAGACCAGCCACCTATCCCTGATGAGCTGTGTGCCATACCAACATCTGATGATGACTAGCTGTCGGTCAGTGATGGGATGGATGAAGCAAAAAGCGGTGAATCAGACTCCTTTCTCAACGAGCTCTCAACTCCATCAAGTCACCGCTTTATGTGATCCAATCTCTGACAGTGACGATCGATCACAGGGTTTGTCAGAGTCGGCTCTATTGCAGCTTTATGCAAGTGCCATATCCATAGATGAGGAAATCCAAGTAGGACATAGGCTACTTGATGATGAGGTACTTGACCTTGATGACACAATTCAATTGAGCAATGACGATCTGTTGCCAACAGGGGTGTGACGATCCATCGATCTGTCGCGGTATATCTGTTTGTTGAACAACCATCAAATCAATTAGATGGAAAGTCAAAATATCGATATATATATCGTCGTTTTAAAGATACGCCTTTATTTTGAAATGACTACCTGCACATGCCTGCAGTGTTTCCTGTACACAGGCTACTCCCTGCACACAGACCTGAGGACCGATGGGAACAGCCAGAGGCAGCAGTTTGATTTTGGGCTTTTATTCTGCTCTCCCTGAATGTTAGCGTTCACTTTGGCAAATAACCCGTTCTACAAATGAGAGATTAAGGCTTTAAGGTTCAGTTGGAATGGTTGCTGCCTCCCAACAAAGTGGAAAAATAACTAGCGCCTGATCCGTTGGCTTAATGCTAACGTATAGTGGGAACCGCCGTATAGATGCAAACGTAGTTAGCATTGACGGCGCGACCATACTCCAACACTAAACCAGTTTGTACAAATGAACAATTTCACTAAACATATATTTGTCTGTTATGCTTAAAGAATGTTGTTGTTTTTTAATGAGACGCTGAGTTCTAAAGTAACACAAATTAGTCAATGCTAAAATATATTGTTCCGGAAGACATTAATTATGAGTGGCTGTTTACAGAAAAACAGCTTTTTGTTGACATTTTGTTCCGTAGGAGATGAAACATTCAGAGTTTAAAACTCTCAAACCGCCGAACACAGCACCGAAGAGAACCACGTAAATCCAATCTCATGAGACACAATGTAGACAGTTATGTTCAAAAATTTAAGGCTGCTGAATCGAATCGTAATCGTGTCGTGGCGGACTTTGGGATATCGGCAAATATCGCATCTTTGTCCGAAGAATCGATGCAATATCGTATCGGGACGGAACTGGTGATTTACGCCCCTAGTTGCCAAGTAGACCCACTGCTGCCCCACGAGTAATGGCAGGATTGAAATTGCAGCGAGGGAATGTGTTTGTGGCTCATAGTGCTGCTTTTCAATGATGACACACTTTGAGAGACTGAAATGGTTTTGCCTAACGGCCAGATTGAGAAGTTTGAGGAGAATGGGGGAGTCCTGAGAGATGTCCTTAGAGAGTGCTGGGAAATGTTCACTGTAAGATGCACAAGCGGCAACCCAGTGAATTTTTCCAACGACCCGCCACGACATGAAGGACTTCATGAGAGGATGTTGCAAAAGTCATTGCACATGGTTAAAATATGTGTGTATATTTTCTTGTTACCTTGCCAAATCCATTCTTGCAAAACTGCCTTGGACGAAAGAATGATAAAGAAAAACTTATTGCATCGTTTTTGCACTGCCTTCCAAATAAGGAGAAAGAGATTGTTGAAGAATCTATTAAGAGACTTCTCAGCAGTGAAGGAAAGACAGGATTGCTTTGATTTCCCCGGGGCCCATGATGTAAGGACTCTAGTGACGGAGGAAAACGGGGGTAAAACCCTGTCAGAAGAAGCACACAAAGAAGTGATCCAGGATCCTGCCTAAACCAGTGAGTGTTGGAGGCAACTGCAGAAGCTCAAAACTGCCACCTGCTGGTCATGAAGGTCCTGTTCAACAATGTTTTGTCATCGTCCCGTTTTTATTTGAATGTACTGGTTACATGAGCCAAAATGTGAATTTGTAGGAATCTTAACAGTCCCACACTTGTGGATGTGTTCTGGAACTCCCTAAAACTAGCAGCTCTTACATAGAGATGGCAGAAGAATCCACAGCGCTCCTTGGTTCAGAAGTCTGGGTGATGGACATTATCCATGACAGGGGAGTCAAACTCAATCGCAGAGGGGGCCGAAATTAAAGATGGAGACCACATCGAGGGCCGTACAGAGCTCAATCTGGCCATTTTTTAGGGGTTTTGACAATTTTTATTTTTCTCACTCATTTTCTATACATATACATATGTATATATACATATACATACATATACATATGTATATACATACATATATATGTGTATATATATATGTATATATATACATATATATATATGTATATATATATATGTGTATATATATATATATACATATGTATATATATGTATATATACATATATATACACATATATACATATAT
>VRLP01005476.1:0-36480 GCA_009660295.1 Lophius piscatorius | reverse complement strand
AATATTTTGTAGTATATTTATGTCTTTAAGAGTTAAAGTAAGGCTCGTTGGATCATCTCTTTCACAAGGAAATTTCTCAATTTCAGTGAATACAGTTTCAAATGTCGATAAACTTTTTAGTTGTTTTAATTGAAAAATATTTTTATCAAGTTTTGAAAATCTGTTACAAGCTAAACCAAGTGTTTCCAAGTTTTGTAATGCGTTATCAGAGATCGATAATTCAGTTATTCTGCAAGTATAAATATATAACTTTAATAGATTATTAAACATACCATTCTTAATAATCATTTTCTCAATACGATTAGCAGAAATATTTAATATTTTTAAATTAGTAAAAGACTGTAGTTCACGAGGAATCACTTCAAATGCATTGTCGGAAACAATAAGTTCTTCTAACTTTATAAAATTACAAAAAAATCTGGGAAACGTACTCAAACCATTATGACAGATATTTAAATTTCTTAAAGAATTATAAGACGCAAAGTTTGTATACTCATTATTATTATTACTATTCTCGTTTTCTGTAGAAGAACAACCATTTGAATAGGCTGAATATGAAATAAAATCATTGTTTGTAAATAATAAGCGGTTGTACGATAAATCTAATTCTTTTAGATTTTTTAATCTAAATAAATTGGGACTAATATTTATCAAATCATAACAATATCCAATCTCTAATATCTCAAGACTATTCATTTGTATAATTTCAGAAGGTATTGTGACAAATTTATTGCTGCTAAAATAAAGAATTTCCACAAGTTTTATTTTCGTTATCAAAACTGAAAATTCTTTATTTTAGCAGCAATAAATTTAAAAATTTTAATTCTTTAAATTTTTCAAATTGGTTGGGTAATCTAGATAATTTCAAGTAACAGAGTATTAAACGTTTAATATTATTTATTTCACAAAATATTGTGGGAAATATATTATTACCTGTTCCTGGGCCAGTGTTATTTAAATTTATTATTTTAATTTCTTTACCACCTCTATTTCCTTTATTTATTTCAAAAGAACATAAAAAATATGGATTATTTATAATTTCATCATATAAACCAATTTTATATGGTTTGGGTATTAATCTCTTGATATTATCATAATCACTGTATGTTATTTTATGTATAACACAGTTCAACAATGCTGGGAAAAAGACTACGAAAAAGTTCATAAAAAACATGGGGTTTTTTTCTTATATGCCGATTAGATCATTTTTTTAATATTTAAATTTAGTTTTTTTTTTATATGATAAGAATAGTTTCCAAAATAAATTTATAAATATAATATGAGAAATTGAAATAAATTTAAATTTACATAAAATTAAATTGAAAAATATTATTTTAAAAAATAATTTGAAGTGCCTGTCAAACGTCTCAAAAAAATATATATAATATTTGTGAAATAATTTTAAAATAAATAATAAAAGGAATAGATAAAATTAATAGGATTTTCATTTCTTGACATGTTATATATAATATTAATTATAATATAAGTAATAAAACATGTCAAGAAATGAAAAAATACAAAAATATTCTTTATTTTATTTTGTTATATAAAAAAATCTTCTTTTATTTTTTCTATAATATTTTATCAGGATATTTATCAAATAAATAGAAATATATTTATATACAGTCTTGGAAAAAAAATAATACATATTCAAAGATATCATAACTTTTTATAAGTTATTTTAATTTTTATTGTAAAGTTTTCTTTGATTTTTTTTCACTAATACCATTTTTAGAATAATAAATCAATAAATATTATAATAGAAAAAATCATATACATTACTTATTGAAAAACAATTCTTTTGTTTATATATAATATGGTTAAATGATATATATAAATAAATTTCTTATATAAGTTAATATATATTGATGAAATGAACAATATAAAAAATATATTTGCAATAAAATATTATTTGATAAGAATATAAATAAATTGATTTTTATCCGGAATTTTTTTTTTATTTTTTACCCTTGGTGAGAATGAGAAAAAAAGCATTTGATTATATATTTTTTTAATTAAATATTTCTATGATTTTTTTCAAATTAAATATGTTTACTTTGTTTTGGAATGGTATTTTAAATATCGCTGATTTATTTTTTTATATAATTTATAGAAAAATTCAATTTCATTAAAAATGTTTATTAAAAAGCTGTATGCGTCAATATGATCGTGATTATATTACATTTCTATTTATATTATTTTATTTTTATATTTTAAAATAATATTATTTTACTTTTGTATCTATTAAACGCTAATTTAGTAATTAGATTTTTATATTTCTTTTAAAACTTAAAAAACTTTTAAATATAAATCAAACATTAATTGTAAGACTTTCCAATTAAAAAACCAATAACCACCTTTATAATTTATGATATACGTGTTTATTTTTCATAATAATATTATGCAGTGGCAATATATCGATCATTGAATTAAAAACTCATCAAACTTGATTGATAATTGAGTGTTACTTTATTATGAAAATTAGAATATCTTAAAAATTATTCAAAAAAATTAGCCAAAGTAAAGGAGAACCGGTATAATTATAGGTATATATTATATATAAATCTATAAAATTAAAGACGAAAGAAATAAAACAAGATTATAGCATTTATACAGTGAAACTTATTAGAAATTGTATATATCTTTCTTAAAGTATCTTCATTCGAGGCCATGGTGATGTAAAATTGTCCAGAAATTTTGGCTATAATCAAAGTGTTGATACAAAGTTATTTATTTTTTACTTAAACAAATATAAATATAATGTAAAATATAACAAAATTTATAATATAAATGTTATATATACTAGAATTAGGAAAATTTACAGTCATATTTTGGTTTGATACTTACAAATTTCTCGGTATAATTATTATTTCTAAATATATTTTATGTCCATCTTTTGTAATAAAATCTTAATAATAAAAGGATTTATTATAATACGTACAACATAATCTTAAAATATAACTCTTTTAAAGAGTGAAATTCTAATATATAGTTCATCTTCTTTAGTTTTATATATTTTATAATATGTATTTTTTACATTGCTTTTCATTGAAATTTATACAGGCAATAGTTATATGGTCTATACTATCATTCGATATAACATTTTATGTATTTCAATTATTATTATATACTTTATGTTTTATATTATAATCTATATATATTGATATTAATTCTACGTTATAATTATTTGTTAACTATTTTATAATGGGAAAATGTGTTAAATAATAAAAAATAAATATTTAGTTATATTATTTAATATAAATTCACAATTATTTAAAATTGTATTTTCTCTGTATTAATTAAATTATTGAATTATAAATTCATAATTTCTATTGTTTACTTTTTATCATCATTAAAATTCTTTAGATTCATTTGAAAGTACTCTTTTTCGATCGAATTCCTCTGGTTTTTATAGTTCAACAAATTTATATCCTTTATAATTAATAGTTTTTATATAAATATAACCTTTTTATTTTAAATTTATCGCTAATTTTAATAATACAAACTTATTATAAGGTATTCGGATATTTCATTTCAATTATATGTTATCAAGATAAAGTATTATTATTATAAACTTAATTAATGTGAAAATTATTATTGATATACTTTAGATATTTAATTCAAAATAAAAAAATTTTGTTTATATAGAATTTATATAAGTTTTAATTCGAACCTTATTAATTTCATCGGTATTTCAATAGAAATATAGAATTTTTTATTCATTGATCTTATAAAATAATATTTCTATTAATAAATACATATATTGTTTTGCATCTTATTAACTCATTTAATTTTTATATTAGAATTATTTATTTTTTATTCTAATAATTTATTATCTTCGTTTAGATTTACTGTATTTCCGATATACCCTATTTTATTAATATCTATTATAATTATATTATTTGATTTAGTTACAAAGTTTCGATGATTATGAAATGTTAAAAGTTATTGTGTTTTTTCAATTGTATATTGAAAATCAATATAATGCAAAGATTTAGTGCTATGTTATTTCTAGTTCTTCCTATATAAATATAGTTATATAATAAATAAAAGATAATGAAAATAATATTTTATCATATTATCTTGTATATTGTGACATTTTCTAATCCCAATCTATATAATTTAATTTTATGATATAAATTTTCTGTATGTAAATCATTGATGAAATACTGGGAAAAAATAACCATTATGTCTATTATTCTTCAAATGATCTTTTCTAACATTATAATTTATTGAAAACATTGGTTTTGGTATTATTTTTTTGTGATCACATTCTATTTTGTTATGATATATAAATAATATATAATTAGTATTTTAATTCGATGGCGGTTTTAGGTGAAACTTTGTATTTCTTTAATATTTATATAAATATTTCTAATTTCTTATAACTAAAAATAGATGGTATAAATTATTTAAACAGCATTATTAGAATATTGTGTATTTTATCTTCGATCATTGGTTATAGTTATTAATAAAGAACTAAAAAACATTGTATAAATATAAAATTATATTATGATATTATAATACAAAAGGAAATTTTATATAATTAATAATCTTATGTGTGGTATTATAGGTCTTTTGGGTTTGTAGATGAGTTTTACTTAAGAGTGGTTTATATAATATCTTTTTGTTCTATTCAAGTTAATTCCATTTTTTGTTAAAAACTATTCTTTTATCGTATAAGAAAGTCGTTTTAATAAATCCTATGTTTAACAGATCCCTTTGAAGTAATAATAATAAAAGTTTTTAATAGTGTTAATAAAAAACAATGGTCGTAAAAGAAATCCCCAAAAGAAGAGTTTTCATTTACCCTTTATAGAAACTTAATTATGCCGAGTCTAATACCGGAATAAAAAAATATACAAATTGTTTTTAGAAATTGTTGCTGATTCTTTAGTCTAATTTAGTCATAGCCATGATTGATTTCCTATTTTTTAATATATATATTTCTATAGCTTTTTTTTGTTTATTAGTTATTATATTTATGATTGTTCTATTGAAGAAATATTTTATTTTTCAAAACATTTTATATCACAAACTTTTTTTATTTCAATATCTTCATATTTCTGATTATTCGTTTCCTTTCGAGTCTTTTGAGTATCTGTATTTATAAAAATCAAAAAATTACCATACTGCATGACAATCTACTTTGGATTAGACATAAGGTAAAGAAATTAAAATTTATCTATGAATAAGTTAATAATGGAGTTAAAAAAATAAAAAGTAGTTATTATTATAGAGTTTTTATAAATATGAGAAATCTATTTTGATTCAAAAAATACAAATACATAAATATTATAGAATTCAAACGATATAACCGATAAATATTAATTTTCTAAAAAAATAAATAAAAATACATGTAACATTATTATTTATCTCATTAAATTTAATTAATCCAAAATTTTTCTCGATTTAATCCTCTAATAAAACATATTTGATGTTTCGTGTCAGACGCTCTATTGTTCTAATTTTATATTCCGGTGCCTTTCGTTCTTTTCCGGTAGAATCTTCATAATAAACATATCCTTTTTTATAAAAATTAGATATTTTGATATATATGGGTGTCTTATTAAAATCCACCATATCAAAGGTAGTATCGGTGTCAGTTGGTCTAATACGAATTGTATTATCGTTAAGATCTTCTATGGTTGTTTCTCCCATCAGCGCTTCTGTATGTATGATACCGTTAAACTCAAAATTGTACTCAAATTCATCATTTTTGATGATATCTGAATATTTGACCTGTCCGTATGGACTTGTAAATTTTATATATGTATCAACAAATCGGCCACCACTAAATTCTATAATAGCTTTAAATCTTATACCTACCACATATACTTGATCGTATGATACAATTTTCCCCGTTTCATCTTTCATTTCTAAGGTTCCGTCATCATTCCGGTCTATAGTATTAAGATGATGTGGATATCTTCGATCTTCGTATTTAAGTGTTAATTCTAACCCGTTATATTTCAACCTTTTAATACGACATGCTTTAAAAGGGCAAATCCATAATCTTACTGCTAAATCAAGATCTATAATTTCCCCATCACCTTTAATTACTTTATTGTCATGTTTTTTGAGACTTATCTCTACTGCATCAATTCCCGGTATTGTGTCATGGTAGTCAATTGAACTCGTAGATTTTATCTTTAAAAAATAAACAAAACAAATAATGTATAAATTTCTCATTTTCGGTATAAATAATCCCAATTCCTTTCCGCACAATCTAATAAAACTATTCATTTTCATTATTTCTCCATAAAAATTGAAAAAATTTGTTGTACTCAACATCTTTAACCCTCCAATTGGAAAAGTATTAAATATTTGTTATTTCGAAGATCTTTTAAAAATAATAAAAAATATATTTGACATGTTATTATAAAAAATATATTTTGAGTGATTTTTTATTACCAAAAGAGGAATGTTTTTTTTATTTGATTTTAAATGGTTTAATGTTATATAATAGATAAATTCTAAATGATAAATATGTATATATGCACCTCTTATAATATCATATGTATCATCACGATTTTATTTATTTTTAAGGTAGTTTTTTTTTGAAGCTCGGATACCTACGATTTACCCTTTTGAAAGAAATTAAAAAATTTTTTTATCCTTGTGATGACAAACAAAAAGGAAATAAAATTAGAGTATTTTTGAGACGATATTCATAGAAAAAAATAATTATAATAATGTGTATGCACTGTTTCAACGAGAGGAGCACAGTAAAAAATTTTAGAAATTTAATAAAACGTATAAAAACCAAAACTTCTATTATTAAAAACTTTTTTTTTAATTCATAACTAGATTATGATAAAGTTATTTCAATAATATATAACATTTTAGTAAGTACCAAAGGTATTAGATTATTATATAACGTAAAAAATAAAAACGATAAGGAAATTGTATTAAAATAAATAAAATATTAAATTAGGTGGAAAAGAAGTCAATATGGAAATTAAAGAATCCAAATCGAGCAAGATATAATATAATAAAGGGAACTTGAATTTTGTAGGTTGTGGAGTGAACAGATAAAAGAAAAATAATATTACAGCCTGTTATTAAAGAAGTAAAGATATATTAAACAAGTCATGTGAAAACTATATTATAAAAATAGTATTATTTAGACAAATTGTTGGTGAGCTATACTGTTGCACATAAAAATTATTTTCATTCAATTAAACCATTCTATATCTTTCATTAATACAATTTTAGGAATGCATATAAATAATATAAAAGAAACATAATGTAGAATTAAATAATATATAAAAAAAGCGTATAAGTCATCTTTATTAAAATATTATCTATCATTGGTTGTTTTTTTTTATTGTTATCACAAAGGCAAAAAAAAAATTAATTTCTTTCAAAAGGGATACAAAGTATCTCAAAGCCTAAATGTTTTGTTCTATCGAAGATAATGATATTCATATACATTCGTATAAAAAATTAATTAAGAATTAATTTTATTATATAAAATTAATATATAATATTTTCAATGTTTACTGATTAAAATGAATGTCTGAAAATTTCAAATAATTAATAATTTTTTTACATTACAATTATATATTAAAATTCGAATTATTGAAAATAATAGTGATATTACATCAAAATTTTAAATAATTAGATATTCAAAGTCCGTTTGGTCTAGTGGTCGTGGGATAATAACATAACCTTAGGATTGGTGTGTTCGAATCCCCCACCGAGAATAATTTTTAGAAAAAAAAGAATAAAAATAGAAGAGAAATATTGTTGATTGGATGAAGATTCGATAATGTACATTAACCATGTCTTATAGGATGGCCTTATTACTAGATCAAAATAGCGTTGAACCGGTGTAATTGTAATCCCTATATTGATTTATGACTCGGCCAATACTATATCAAAAAATAGGTTATGAATTCCTGAAAAAACTAAAAGAAGGAGGCGACGTGTATAATACGCAAAACCCCAACGTATTGGAGCATATGGTAGAATGATATTAATGTATATCTATAGTGAAAGCAGTTAATACAAATTTGGGTCTGTTTTAGGAACCAAACCTTGTAGATTACGGTATGCTACGTCAGTTAAGAAACTTCGATAAATAAAAGTTTCAATAGAAAAAATAATTAAAATAAGATTTTTAACTAAAGAATGATAAATAAATATAATTTATTTATTTTCTAAATTTATATTATACCTCAATGGTAAGATATTTTAAATGTTTTTTTTAATAAACATTTAAAATATCTTGGTATAAAATCATTATTATTTTTTATTGTTTAACATAAAATAAAAATTGTTTTAAAAATAAAATGCTAATTACATATTTTAATAAACTCCTACAAGCTTTTTAAAGCAAATTTTAACTTTTTATATTCACATATTAATTTATCGGAAATATCCTCATTTGAATCACCTTGTTCTAAAATAGCTATCATTTTATTTAAATATTGAAATTTTACTTTTTTATAAACTTTCCTTTCGTGTTTCAATTTTATTGGGTTTTCTCTTTCAGCTATTTTAATTTCTTCAAATATTAAAAATTTCATAAGCTCGTTATAAATTTTCATACTTTCATAAAATATCAATTCTACGAATGATTTTATAATTACTCCACCTATTTTACTTTTCGTGGATTTATATTCTAAAATCATGAATGTTGTATCAGAATTGTCAATTTTAGCTTTATAAGAAATAGATAATTTTAAAAAGCTTATTATATTTTTATATAAAATATCCTTCTTATTTGTTATATTTATCAATGCACATAAGAAATCGTTTA
The DNA here is from genome assembly GCA_009660295.1 of Lophius piscatorius. Taxonomy (NCBI): domain Eukaryota; kingdom Metazoa; phylum Chordata; class Actinopteri; order Lophiiformes; family Lophiidae; genus Lophius; species Lophius piscatorius. The sequence goes on along the minus strand of VRLP01005476.1, from coordinate 27,713 downwards.
CTGAAATATTTTTGTCGTACCTATTATTCTGAGAATCTGTTTCTATATCTCTTTGTAATAATTCAATTTGATCTATAAGATCTGCAAATTCTCTGTCAATCCTTATATCTTCTTCACTCAATAAAATATTTTGAAAAATATTCATTTTTTCGTAATTTAATCCTTTGAGATTAATATAATATTTATCGGCTAACGAAATATCAAATTCCAATTCATGATTTCTTATATATTCTTGAAGTGGTATTTCATTTTTAGGTGTTCTAATATTTGATTCTAAGGATGAAATATCTGTAACACATTTATTTGGTGGAATTATTTGCTCTGTATACTCAGAAGAATATAAATCCCTTTGAAAAAATATTTCAGATTTTTTTTCTGGTTCGTATATTTCTTGTTCGGCTTGTGATGAATGTTCAAATACAAAGCGATCTGAAATAGGTGGTGGAAGAGATAGCTCACCTTCCTCTTTTTTCATAAAACCCTGTCCTCTAGATTTACCACAAACTTTTTTAGCACGTTTGGGTTGTCTCTTCGTCATCTCATCTACCCGTGAATTTTCTAACGGAACAAAAAAATGAACTTTATTCTCAGATTCTAGATCTTCTTCGTCCACCAACCTTGAAAACTCTTCACCCGTACTTCTTATTCCAAATATAGAATGTTTCCTCGTACTTAAAGATCTCCGTATTTTCATTTTTTCCATTTCTTCTTTTGAAGATTGATTAATAACTAAATTTTTTATAAGTTCATTTACCGTAGTAAATCCCAAGTCCATATTATGTTCTTCTGATTCCTGTTCATTTATATCCAATAGCTTTTTATCGTCACCGTAAGCAGAATACACTATTTTTAATAACAATATAATCATAATACTCAAAATAAACCCATTATATTTATACCTTGAAATTTTCCATTTTTAGAAATTTTAGAAATTTGTAAATATTATAATTGTAAATACCTTTAAAATTTTATTAAAATCTCATCATAACAAAAAATTGACATTTTGATAGCCTTTCATTAAATTAAAATTTTGAAATATTAGTTTATGATTAGAAATTACATCAATTTTTTATTTAAAGTATTTAAAAGATATAAATCAAATGATAGAAATCGAATGATAGAAAGATAATAGTTTCAAAATCATCATGTCAAAAAAAGCTTTTAAATTTCTTATACATTTATTATAAAACCATTTATTTATAAATATATATTAATGAATATATATATATATTACACATTTAAAATTTTCTTATCTCAAAAAAAGTAATAGAAATTTATAAGTCTCATGGAAATTAAAAGTTTAATAAAAGAGTTAAAAAATATATAATAATAGAAATTTAATGTTAAAAGAAAACATTTATTATTATAATATTATATTCCTTATTATAATAAATAAACGAATAATTCTTTATTCATCCTCTAATAATAAAATTATATGATAATAATATTCTAAAAGATTCCTAAATATAAAAAATCCACTTAAACACATGAAACAACGTTAAAACGAATAAATTTAAAATAAACTCCAATGAATTTATCCTACAGGAATAATAATAACCAACAACAATAAAAAATATATTTAATTTTTATTCATTATTATTCTATGTAATGATATTAAAGTATCGTAGTGATATTATCATATTACAATAACCATATAACAATATTATTACATCAATTATTATATTTTCTTCTAATTTCATTAAAATTTATATTAAAATTCTTTTCATAATGTTTTCTTAATCTTCTGTATAATTCTGAATTATTTTCTGTTAAATCAGATAAAAGAATATTATGAACATTTTCTAAATTTCTCATGGGTATAATAAAATATAGAATATAATAGATGTAATATAGAATATAATAAAATATAGATGTAATAAAGATAATAAGATATAGAATATACATATATTATAAATGTAATAATAAAATATTACAACCAATCATATCAACGTATAACTATAACATATCAACATAATCTATAACCATATAACTATAACATACAATCTATTATATTTTATTATTTTATCATAATCATTTTTCTTACAAACTATGTTTTAAGATTGTATAATTTACTTTCTTACTGTGAAATACATATGATTAGAATTATAGTAGATATTCTTGGTTTAACATTAATAGGATTATTATGCTTTATAGGATATTATACCATAAAACATGGATCTTTACCTTTTAAATTAACTATAGGAGAAGATGATGAGGATGATGAAGAAAATGGAGATGAAGAAGAATTAATAGAAAGTAAACCATATAATCCGTATAATAGTGCATTGAAAGAAAAAATATTACATAAGGATTTTTATCATTAAAAATAATTTGATACGTATTTTATATTTTATTTATTTATATGTTTATTTTTATATTATTATTACTTTTTGTTATTATTATTTCTATCTAACCTCACCTAACCTTATTTATAGGTATAATTTTTATTATTCATATTTTTTTATTCTTATACCATTACATTCGTATATAACAATCTTATAATTCTTATTACCTTATAATCTCACAACCATCTCAATCTCACCATCTCACAACTATCACATAACCATCCTACAACCATCCTATAAAAATTAAAAATAAGAAATATTTTATACCCTTTAACCAATGCTTTCTAAAGATATGAAATATAAAGATATACCATTAATGTATAAACATCGTATAATATCTTTGTATAATAAAACGAATAATAATTATTCATTAGATATTTCTATATTGGAAAATAATGATTATAATCTTATATTAAAAGAATTAAGTTTTATTGGAAGTAGAAATCATGAATTAAATATTCAAGGATGTGAAGAAAAGATAGAAAATTTAAAAAAATTTATTAAAGATCCGTATAATATGGAAATGATAAAAAATATAATGAAGGAAATGAAAATTGTGGTAAAGCAAATAGAAAGTAAAATAGATGTTTATAAAAATGGTGGAAATGATATGATAGAAATATTAAAGGAATTGTTGCAGAAGATGACGGATAAGTATTTAAAAAATAAATAAATATTAATGTTTTATAATAATAAATATAATTATTTATTTTTTAATAGGTTAGGTAGGGTTAGGTATAATAATATTGAATAATAAATAGTATCATTAATAAACAATTACTCTTATTACAATTATCACTACTGATTTTATCGTTATCATTCTTACATCACTATTAATTTTATTATCACGTTTTTTAATATCATTTTTTCTGTAACATTACAACGAATCAATAAAACACTGTACCATTAAAACATTATCTGTAACATTGTTTTACTGTAATTTTTTATTTTATATTATTTTCTTATTTTATCATATGGAAAAAAACATATTGACCGTTATGGAAACCCCCTTGGCACCCCACCCCTATACAAAGATTTATACAACTACCCCATAATGTATGAAGATAAAGAATTTAAATATGAAGAAAATGAATTACCACTCTTCGTAAACGTAAATCAATATGGATCAATAAAAAAAAGAAAAGCAAGAAGAGATTTTTTGGATATGACAATGAAAAAAAATCATAATTGTTATTTACATGAAAGTAGACATAAGCATGCAATGAATCGATTGAGAGCACCGTCAGGAAGATTTTTAACGAAAGAAGAAACAGAAGCATTGAAGAAGAAAGAAGAAACTTATAAATAAATTTTAATTGTAAAATAAATAATAATAATTTAGTTTAAGTTTAGTAGTAGTTTGGATGTGGTTAGGTTAGGTTAGTGATATTGTTACGAGTGATAGTAATACTATAATGGTATTATGATGTTATTATACGTAATAATATTACTAACCCTACTACCAACTAACCCTACCATCACTAAACTAAACTACAACCTAACATCTAACACAATTAACATTTAAAATATTATTTTAATAAATAAGAGAAATTTTATTTTAACTCGTTGGTAACCTAACGTAATTAGAATGTTCTTCACTTTTTCTTATCTGATACCCTAATCCTATAAATATTAATGCCATTAACATAAACACTAATACTTTAGTAATTGTAATACTACTCATAATATTTTTAATAATACCTTTTCCTTTCTTTATAGCTTCATCTTTATTAAGCTCTGCTTTATAAGAATCAGAATCTTCTATTAAAATATCTGTATTATAATCATCATTGTATATTTTATTAGAATTATTTATTTTATTATTTTTAGAATGAGATAATTTATTTTTCAGTGTACCATTGTATAAACTATTTTTAAGTGTATTATTCTCATTGTATAAAATATTCTTCTTTAATATATTTTTAGGTGTACTATCTTCATTATATGAAGTATAATCTATGTTATAAGGATTACTATATCTTCTAATATACATCACTGGATAATAACATAATACAGTTGTAAGAAATAACATAATCATTAAAAATTATTGTAATAAAAAATAAAATATGAAACAGTTGTAAGAGAATTAATCAATGTATTAAGATTCTGATATAATGATATTGTGGTTCGTGGATTATAAGTGGTTCGTGGTGTAGTGATAAGATTGTAGTGTGTTTATGATGTAATGAGAATATATGAATATAATAAGGTTGTGAATATTATTATTACTCTCATTGTGTTTGTATCACTCATACTTATAACCATCATATTCGTATCACGCTTATAACCATCATATCACATATACTACCATCATATCACACTACTCGTATCACTCACACTTATATCACACATACTTATATGATATCATTATAATCTTCATCCTCTGTCTCTCTATCACTTATATTACTACCTAATATATTATTCTTCTTTTTATTTATTATCTCTTTATCTTTATGATCTAATATTCCTGTCATATCTATATTTTTATTTTCTTCTGTTATCAAACTACTAGCTAAATATATTTTAAATTTCTGTAAAGACATTATTCTCTCTTCTATCGTATTCTTAGTAATTAATCTTATAACATTTACACATTTCTTCTGTCCTATTCTATGGGCTCTATCCATAGCCTGTAGATCATTAAAAGGATTCCAATCATGTTCAAAGAATATAACAGTAGAAGCAGAGGTTAGATTTAATCCTAATCCTCCTATGCTGGTAGTTAATAATAAAATTCTAATAGAAGAAGAATTAAATTTATCTACCACTCTTCCTCTCTCTGATGGTTCTACACTTCCATCTAAGATTGAATATGATATATTCATTGCTATTAATAAATCTTCTATAATAAGTTTTATAGTATTTTTATACTGGCAGAATATTAATATTTTATCTTCTATCATACTGAGTATTTCTCCTAAAGCTTTCATCTTAGAACTATTATCATTTGGATTTACTTGTTTTTTATTTACCAATGCTAAATGACTACATATTTTTAATTGTTGATTTAATATCCTTAAACCGTCTCTAGGTATTTTATTTATTTTCTTATAATCTTTATATTGATTTATAGATGGTGTAGTTGTTGTTGTCGTAATATCTCTATCATTTATTTTATTTTTGTTATTCATATCTTTACTACTCATATCACTTATATCTCTATCATTTATGTCTCTATCACTCACATCCCTATCTCCCACATCTCTATTACAAATTATACCACTTATATCATGGTTATCGTCTATGAGTAACTCTGCTTTGTTATATTCTTCTCTTTGCTTAACTGATAATTCTACTATAACATCTTTAACAATCTTAGGTGGTATTTCTTTTAATACATCTTCTTTTACTCTTCTAAGAATAAATGGTAATATTTTATTATGTAATTCTTTTAATAATTCTACTATTTCTTCTCCTTCTTTATCAGTGTATGCTTTCTTATTCTCTCTAAATTTTAATAATGCACCATATCTACCATTAAATGATTTATATTCTCCTAGGTAATTTCTATTGATAATATTAAATAATGCATAAATATCTGTTATAGTATTTTGTATTGGTGTACCACTGACTATTATTTTATTTTTAGATTTTAATAACAATATTCTTTTATACAAGAGAGTATCTTTATTTCTAAGAAGATGACCTTCATCTAAGATAATATAATCATTTTCTATTTCTATTAATTTCTTATAAGCTATCCTATAGGTATCATAAGATATTATTAATAAATTATATTCTTTATTCTCTTTAGAATATATCAATGGTATAATATTATTAGTAACCTTTAAAGATTCATTATACCAATGTGTTATAAGAGAAGAAGGGCATATAACCAGGAATCTACCAGTGATGGTTGGTGTATTGTTAGTGCTGGTGGTAGTATTGTTAGTTGTATTGTTATCTATACTCGTATTTCTCTTATTATCTGTATTACTCTTACTATCTATACTCTTACCACTCTTACTATCACTTCTACTACTCTTACTACCACTCTTAATCTCATTAGAATTATAAGAATATCTTTTAAGATCTTTATTCTCTTTAACTAAATAACTAAGGAATGCTAATACCTGTACTGTTTTACCCAATCCCATATCATCTGCTAATATACCATTCATTCCTATTCTATAAAGAAAATTAATCCATTTAATACCTTCTATCTGATATTCTCTTAATTCTAAATTTATATCACTTTCTATTTCTTTTATATTTTTACTATCCAATATTTCATTTACTAAAAGATATTCATTATCTATTTTATCTTTCATATTCTTAGAAATATTATATTCTTCTTTTATATAAATATTAGATAATACCACAGATAAACATTCTTGTATTATTTCTACTTCTGATTTATTGATAATTTCATTCTTGGTAATAATGTTATTAATATCCTTAGTAATGGTTTTAATATCTTTAATATCTTTAGTAATAGTTTTAATCTCATTCTTACTATCACTCTTACTATCACTTTGTTCATTACACTCTCTAAGTTTCTTTATTAAAGGTCTTAGAAATAATACATTAAAACATCTATGTTGTATATTTATTATCTCTCTTAATATATTTATATCCAATTCTTTTAATAAATATTCTACTATTACTTCATTATATTTTATATCCTTAATAAAATATTTTAATATCTTTATTCTTTTATATTCTAATGCATATTTTAATATAAAAGAATATATTTTTATATCTTCTACGTATTCTATAATATTTTCTATAAAATATAATACATCATTTATATTATCTATTTTAATATCTATATGATTATCTAACTCTTTATCTATATTACCTATATCATTATCATTATTATTATTATAATGATATAATATTATTTTATATAAATTATATTCTATTATTCTATCTCCTAATACCTTAAAGAATATTCTATTATTAATATTATTATTAATTATATTATAATAAATATTATATATTAATATATTTATATTAGTGTTAATGTTAGCAGTATGATTGGTAGTAGTATTATTGTTGTTAGTATCTACATCATTAATACCATCATTTACATCTCTTATATCATTATTATTATTATAGTGTATAGATATTATAATATAGCTTATATATTCTAATAATATAATATTATCTTCTCTTCTATAATATTCTATTATATTATTTATATTAAAATATTTATATGTAATATCTCTAACATATAAATAATAAAGATTATTTATCTGAGGATTGATAGATGTATATTCTATTCTCTTTAAGAAATTATTAATATTAATATTATTATATTCTTTATACTTACTTATATATTCTTTTATCCATGTATAATCTTTATAGTATTTATTCGTATGATTGTTATTGTTATTATGAGTGGTAGTAGTAATAGTATTATTGTTAGTATCTTTATTATCACCCAATTCTCTATAATCACCACAATCTAACTCTCTATAATCTCTATACTCTCTATATTCACTATAACATCGATTGGTGAATAATAAAAATAAATTACTTAGCATATTAAAGCTTATTGAATTATTTTCTATTATCTTTATTCTTCTATTATAATATTTAAATATCTTAATTAATCTTATTCTACGTTCTAATATAATTTCATTACCTAACATTTTGATACCACTCTCAGTAAAGAAATATTCATTAGGATCACTTTTATCATAAAAATATTCTTTCTTTAAAGGATAAGATAATGGTAATGTAATAAGATAAATAAGTAATCTAATGGATATATCAATGATATCTAAATAATTATTATTTTCTTTAAGAGAAATATACGTATTATTAATTAATTCTATTATATTTATATTACTCTCATATTCTATTATCTTAATATTATTGTTAGTAGTAGTAATATGGTTGGTAGTAAGTGTATTGGTGGTATTGTTGGTAGTAAGTGTAATAATATCTCTATTATTATCATTATGATTATCTCTACTATCATCATTATCTTTACCGTCATCCATACCATCTACAATATCTCTATTATCACTACGATTATATTTATTTATTATATTTTTATATAAAGAATAATTTAAAGATAAAATATCATCGTATTCTTCTACGATTATATTTTCTATTGTAAGTAATAAAATATTAAATATAAATTGATTAGGTATTTTATCTGTATTTTCTATTATATTGATAAATATTAATATAATATTCTTTCTTATATCTTTTATAGGTGATCTAAAGAGATTAAGTAGAAAAGGTATTGTATCTATAAAACTCTGAATATCTATGTAGTTGTTATTCTTGTTAATATTAATGGTATTATTACGTTTATCATTGCCTTCATTGTTACTCTTATCATTACTCTTCACTCTATCATTACTCTTACCATCCTTATCGCCATCATTACTCTTACCACTATCCTTACCACCTTTACCATACTCACACTCATTATTGTTATTGTGAATACAAATAGATAGTAATTTTAATAATAAAGATTTACTGTTAGAATATTCATCATTATCTTTAAAAGATAGAAGAATATTATTGTAAAGTAAAATCTTATTTGTATAATCATATAATGATAATAATAATTTACAAGAATAATATTTTACATCATCAGATGTTGATAATAAAAGTTCAGAGGAATAGTTGATTATTTCTTTGAGTGTTTCTTGGTATTCATTGCATGCAGAATTATTTATGGTTGAATGTCCATTGTTAGGTATTATGGTATTATTTTCTATATTGGTTAGATATTCTTTGATATTGTAGAATGACATTAGGATAGAACATTTCGATTCCCAATCTTCATTTGAATATAAAATCTTATATAATATTTTTATTGTTTTATTTTTACAGAGGTATTCGAATATTATGGATAGGAGATAGGCTGCTGCTTCTCTAGCAGGGAATGTTACGGTTTCTCCTATGAAATCTGAAAATCTATCATTTTCTAGAATATCTAAAATATTTAATAATAATAAATTATTAAGTATTGTAGGTGTGTTATTGCAATAAATATTAATTCTTTTATTTTCATGGATAAAACGATTTTTAGTTTCTTTTATACTTTTTTCTGAAGTTTGTTTGTTTGTTAATTTGTTTATGCTATTTTGTTTGTTTGTTAATTCATTTGCATTGTTTTGTTTGTTTGTTAATTCATTTGCATTGATTTTATGTTCAGAATTATTATTTCTTTGTTTATGGTTTTTTATCAATGCACCAAGAGCTAGAAGACTCCCATGCCTAATATACCATTGATCACTAACAATATTATTTTCCAATCTTTTAACAAATTCTTCAGCGCTATTAAATTTATGTTCTAGAATCTTCTTCCTTCTTTTTACCGATTCTTTCTTTCGATACGAAAGATCTTTAGCTTCTATAAATTCTACTTTATCCACCCTATCATTATATCCCAACTCTTTTCTTATTTCTTCTTTTTGTTTCTTAATATCAACATCCAAGGTTGTATATTCAGTACCATCACTTTGATAATAAATTCTACCCTGCTTACTTTGACCCTCAGTATTTTCATCTAAAATATCATAATAAATAAAACCTGGTAATTCTATTTTTATATTTAAATGCTTAACAATACGTGCAGCAGCTATTCTATTCTCCCATTGAAGACTTGTTACCAATTTATATATTTTATTAAGAATATAATTATTAACTTCTTTCAACTCTACCAATAATTCATCAACAAGTAAATTCTTCAAAATTTTATTGTTGTTAGATTCTATGCATTCAAAGAGTTTTTCTATTCTTGACATTGAGGGATAAAATTTTAACATAAAAATATTTCTGATAAAATATTCGTGATAGAGACTAAGATAAGAAAATGAATAAAATATTTTTAATAAGAAAATATTATAATAACTTTATATCGTTGTTAATAATAGATAACCTTTCTTTATTAAATATTTATTTAAATAAGTTTTTATCCTTCTTGTTTGTAGCTTCTAATCCTATAACATAAAATAAGATAAAATATTTTACTTTTTTGACAGCATATTTTGAGTTTTGAAAGACATTGTAAAGTTTACTATTCTTTGTTAAATATTTTTTGTTACAATATTTTATTTCTTCTTATCAGTTATCTCTTATTATCTCATCTATCCATACCTCACACTACCATCATCATCACATTATCACTATCGCATCTACGCATAAAATAAATTAAAATTTAATATCCCATGGAACAAACAAACAAAAAAGATATTTCCACAGAAGAAAATAATCTAAATAATATTCATGGAATAAATATATTTGAAAATAAAGATAATGGTTTATCAAATATACAAGATGATGATGTGCTTGTTCTTAGAAACAAACCAATAAGTATGGAGAGAAAAATAAATATAATGTCTGGACCAGGAGGTATTCCTATTATAAGAGATGTAATAATTATAGAAACAGAGGCTTCAATAGCAAGAATACTTACTATCCTTGGGATACTTTCTATCTACGGTATAATATTTCAGAGTTTAACTATGCTATGGGAGAAATATCATAAAAAAAGTTGTAGAGTATTTTTTAGCCTTCTTATTTTCACTGTGCCAATTATGCTGTGTTTTTTGATGAAAAAATATTTTATGTTATTACTCTTAATTTCATTTAATGGAATAATAATTTTTGTTTTCAATTTAATACGCAGAGGAAGAAATACAAAATTTTTATTTGATTTTTTCAAAATATTATTCATCCTGGTTTACGTAGGAGTAATAATATCACAATTACTATTAATTATTTCATTTCTATTTTTCCAAAACACCACAGATTTTACATTTAAAATATTTATATTTTTTTTGTATTTAGGCCTCTTAGCAAGAGAATACGTAGAAATTAGTACTTTACTTTTCAAAACCCTACCTAACCTAACCTTTAAAGAAAATAATTGTTCTATTTGCAGTGATATTATTATTCCCAATACTTCTACCACACTTACATGTAATCATATATTTCATAATAGTTGTATTAGAGGATGGTTAATGGTTGGAAAAAACCATATCTGTCCTGTGTGTAATGAAAAAGTAATAATAAAAAATCTAAAAGTTATGTGGTGGGAGAAAATAGAATTATTCTTTGGAATATTTATTAATTTTCTAAGATCTATTATAGCATTTAGTGGTGTGTTGATTATATGGTTTATGATAGGAATAAAACATAATTGATTATTATGATAGTGATAAGATTAAGTGTGATGGTAATTAGTGATAATTAGTGATGGTTATAAGATTAATGATGATGATAGTAAATAATTATATTATAATATTACAGTGATATTATAATGATATTAATTATACTCTATGAGTTTTTATAAATATACTTTAAATTGTTGATATTTTTTTATTTTATTTATCATTTTATTTATAATTTAAATAGGTTAATTATTTTAATATTTTTTTATTTATATAATTTAAAACAATTAATTATTCCTTCTATCCACGTATAATTGTTATATAATTTCTTTATTGTATTTTTAATATTATTTATCTCAATACAATATAATTATATTATTCTTATTGTTTGTAGAATATAATAATAACAAAGTTTTAATAACAGATGAGTCTCTTCTCCTCGACTGAAAAAGAAAAATACCTATATCTAAATATTATATTTATATTTTATGATCTATGTCTGTTATATATATCTTTATTATATCTATATTTATTATATTTTTTTAAAAATTATATAATTTATTATTCTATAACTTAATTTTGTTTCTTCTATAATACATTTATATGTTGATTTATTACATATTCCTAACCTATCCTAACCTAACCTAAAAAATACTTATTCATATAATTAAGGGTATTATTATTAATTAATAAATAAGATAAAATGTGATATAAGATGATAAGATATAAGGTAATAAAAAATGTTAAAACAAAAACATATAAAGATCACATCAAAATACGATCATACCAAAATAAAAATAAATATCACATATAAATATAATAATTTATTTATCCTAAGAAATACATATCTTTTTTCTTATAATATTCTTTATTTATTTTTATATTATATATAACATCATCCAACAATACTGCTCTTCCCACACACATACTGTCATCTACTTTTCTAAAAATACTAACAATATGTAAATGCATTACATAATACGTTGGATGATAATGAAAGTATATTAATATTTCTTCTTTTATATTTTTATAACATATATTTTTATTTTTATAATATTGTATTAAACATTCATATATTATTTTTTTTGCTTGTTCTAATATTTCTATATCTGCTTCTCTTAATGTTTTATATTTTATATTTTTAAAAATTAATAAAAAATATAAATCTTTTATATCGTCATTACACCATTTATAATCTTTTATTATTATAAAATTATTATCAGAATAATATATTTTTTCTGTTTTATTTTTTATAAGATTATTATTTGGATATATTTTTTCTTTTTCATTATTTTCTGTAAGATTATCATCAGAATAATATATTTTTTCAACATTATTTTTTATGAAATCATCAGAATATATTGTTTCAGCATTATTTTTTATAAGATTTGAATATCCAATTATTTTCTGATATTTTATCTATTTTTTCATATTCTGTGTATGTTTCTATTTTATATTTTTTTGTTTTATATTTTTTAAAATGAAAATCTGTTGCAGGAGAAATAATTCTTATAAAATAATTATCATTGGTGTATGAAGAATAACAATCATTCTTTTGTATTAATTTTACATTGTAAAATATATTATTATTTATAGTTGTATTTATATTAATGGTTGTATTGATAGTTGTATTAACAGTTGTGTTGGTAATGTTAAATGTATTGGTATTACTCTCTTCATTATATTTCTCTATATCATTATCTTCTTTACTCTCTATGTCATTATCTTCTTTTAAATAAAATTCTGTATTATTTATATTTTTTATTACAAAAATAGAATCTGTTTTATTGTAATCACAATGAAAAACAATCATATTATTTTTTATTTGGAGATATTTAATAAATTTATATTCTATATTCATAAGGGTTTTATATTATCTTTTATTTTAAATGTAAGGTATTAACGTTTTTTATTTTATTTTTATTTTAAATGGAAATTTTATTTTTTTTTAAATGTAAGTTTTTATTTTTTATTTTAAATGTAATTTCTTAATTTTTATTTTTAGATGGAAGTTTTAGTTATTAACGTTTCTTGAAGTATTATGGTTTATGACCTTTGATTCTTAAAGCATATTTAAACTTGTATTAACTGATTTCGCTACAGATATGCATTAATCTCATATTACCTTATTTTTAAAATGTTAGGATTATACGTATGGCATAATGATTGTCTATCATTTGCAATGATATTTTGATCTTTTTAGTGGCATAATATTGATAGAATCACAAATTAATACAGGGATTACAATTACACCAATTAAATACTACTTTAATCTAATAATAGGTTGTTGTGCAAAACATAATCAAGTTATACTATTGAACCCTCACTTATTTAACAATCTTTCTTTTCTTCTCTCCTTCTTCTCTTCTATATTTTATTCTTTTTTTGTTTTGAAAATTCTTCTGGATATGGATTTGAATCTATTAGGCTTAAGATTTTGTTACCATCTCACAATCACTAGGTTTTGAGATTAAATTATGGGTAATACGAATTTATATAAATTTTTAATTAAACTTAAGATGTATTCTAAAAGACGCATTTAAAAAGATTTATTGTTAATATTTGTTAATCGATATATTTTAAAATAAATAATATATATTGAATGTTATAAAAAAGTTTTTTGTTTGCGATTTTAATTACATACTTTAAAAATGTATAAACAATTAAATAAAATTTATTATATATATTTCAAAATATATGCAAATGCTATATTTTTAGTTTTTATATATATCTGGAATTCAGACAACAAGTCCATGATTTGATTATGGTTATAAATAAACATCATAGTTAATAGGTTATTCTTTTATAAAGTTATTTTTCTATCAAATCTTATATTGGTTGATTCTAATGTTTTACTTTAACTATAAACCAGATATATCTTCAAAAGCATACATTAGCAATAAATTCTTGATTTATTAAAGATATTGAAATCATAATACATATTTTAATGAATAAAATATTTATAGACTTAAATATTAACTTTAAAAAAAATTGAAGTAAATACTAAGGAAGTTGCCGAATAAAGGAGAAAAATATCAAAATTTTTAGTAGAATGTCATAATATCATTTAAAAAAGGAGGGATTTGGAGCAAATGGATATAAATTGACATATGTTATTTACAGCAGTTAAAAAGGAACAAATGCACATCTTATTGGAACAACTTTACGTGAAATGAACTAACATCACATAAAATCAAAATGAAATTTCAAAGAATTGAAAATAATGTAATAAAATATTATTTTTTAAAAAATAAGATGTCAAAAATGTTTAATCATTTGAATGTTATCATGTTAAAATAGAGAAATTTAGAGTCTTTATAATTTCCAAAATTTTCGTATCAATTCGACTCCGATGATTTTGAAGAATCGGAATTATTTATATGAACATGTCTAAGTTTCTTTATTTGTTCTGTAATGTCACCAAGTACCATAGGCAGTCCATGTTTATTATTATTTTGAGGGGGAAGTTTACGAACGGGGGAACGTGGGTCGGTATCGTGGTGCTTAGGTTGTGATGGTACTGGTGGTGGCGGTGGAGGAATCGAACTATGGATATTTTGTTGTGGAGGAGGTGGTGGTGGTGGTGGATTTGGACCTCGTATCTTTTGTTGTGTTGGTGGAGAAACTGGATTTGGACCTTGTATCTTTTGTTGTGTTGGTGATGATTGATTTAACTTATAATGTAACAATGTTTTATCGGCTATATCTCTTTCTGCATTTGAAGATTCATTATTTTCTGCAATATCAACTTTATTCGGCTTTGATATTTTTTTATCTGTTCTATCTTTAGTTTTTGTTTTGTTATTTTTACCTATATAAACAAAAACACCACACATTGTTATAAATGAGATACATATTAATACACACAACAAACTTATTATGATAATGAATTCTTTTCTCATGGGTTATAAATATTATCCTATTTTATAATTTATTTTTATCTAAAAATAAGATAAATAAATAAATGATTTAATTTCCCAAAAAAAATGTTTTTATTTCATTCAATCTTTATAGTCCAACTTGGCCCACTGGTTGTGGGATGGTAACCAAACACCACGCCTAGCGGGTTCGAATCCCTCAGCCAGAAGAATTTTCAAAACAAAAAATAATAATAATAAAAAGGCTGAAGAAAAGAAAAAGATTGTTGAGTGGGTGAGGGGTCGATAGCGTAGCATTAGTTATGCTTTATATATATGAATATTACTAGATTAAAGTAGTGTTTAGCTGGTGTAGTTGTAATCTCTCTATTGATTTGTGACCCGGCCAATATTATGCCACGAAAGAGGTTGCTAGCTCCTTAAAAACTGAGAGGAGGGACGGCAACGTGCACCATACGTAAAATCTTAACAATCTGGAGCATAAGGTAAGATGAGATTAACACATATCTGTGGCGAAACCAGGTAGTACAAGCATGAATTCGCTTTAGGAACCGAAGGTCTCAGACTATAATAGACCGCAATCGGCCAGAGAACTTTGATAAATAAAAGTTTCATTAGTAAAAAAATAAATTAAATAACTATTTATTTATGAGAATATGTTTATTTTTTTATGATAAACATTTTAAAATAAAAATTTTTAATGAGAATAATTATATGAATTCTCTATACAAAATAATTTCAATAAAATTTAATAAAATTTAATAAGAATTTTGAAGATATTTACAATTGTTAATTTAATTTTTTCAGCAAAAAGAGATGAAAGTCTTTATCTATACGATGTACATGAAACATACGAAAAATACAACAATTATTATATTAATCTATTAAAAAGAATGTCAAAAAGATGATGATAAATAAATAAAATAATAAAATGTAAATATCCCTAACTAAATTATTCTGAATGATCTATTTAAAATAAGATAATAAAATGTAAATATTCCTAACTAAATTACTTTAAATACTTCATTTAAAATAAAATAATAAAATAAGAATCTTATTACGTAACTGTTTAATCTTAATATATATTTATATATATTTAATATTTATAAATTATATATTTTATTTATAATTCTTGATACATAAGAATTTGTTACATTCTTAAAACCAATAATAAAATATTTTTTATAACAAATTTTAAAGCCAATAAAAAATATAATAGAATAAATATTTTAATAGGTATTCGTAAGATAATATACCAATATAAAAATACGATTGAAAATAAATAATATTTAAATATAATAAAATAATATTATAACTGTAAGAAGTTTAAAATAAGAAAAATATAATAGGTAAATAAAAGGTTTTATCTTCTAATGTAAAATATTAAAATATATATGTAATTTTTTATTAAAGATTTCTTATTAAAAAATCGGATGGAGAATTAAAATTTTTAATATTAAAATTTAAGAGGTAATAACAAATAATAATTATTTTATAATTTTATTAATATATTTTATTTATTTTAAAACAATAATATATTAGTAATAAATTATATTTCTATAGAATGATTATTTGTAATATTCAAAGAAACGTTTCATCGTTCGTATAAAAGATAAACTGATTTTAAAATCTATGTTATTTTTATTTTTTTCATTGTTTCTGAGTAAAAGTTTTTATTTCAAGTTATCTGATGAAGAGCGATACTTTGCAGTTGTAAATAATGTCCAAGTAAGTACTATTAAGGATAAAGGTGATGCTTTGGTTCTAAATTTAGATTATTCTACAATCCCAGGTGGTTATTTTATAGTTGCGAAGAATAAAGAAAATAAAATATTTAATATTAGAAATGAACAAGAAAATCTCACTATCAGTAAGAGAAAAAGTAGTAAAGGTGGTAGGGTATTTGTTATTGCTATTATTCCTAAGGAAAATGTTTTGATAAGAAGCCAAGGTAAATGTTTAGAATATTTTCCAGAAAGAAAATCATTTAGAATGGAAGAATGTGAGGATAGAAATCCAATGCAGCGGTTCAAGATGGAATATTTGAAAAAATCAGTTAATGTGCCAGATGAAGAGGTAGAGAGAATAATGGATCCTCCCAGGGATGAATCTCCTTATTTAGGACCAAGGAATGGTAATTTACAAGATTTTATGCGTTTTAGAGATAATATGTTAGGAAATTCATATTCTCAAAAGTCTTATCGTTATAATAGTTATCAAGGTCATTAAAGCATTTAAATAAAATTTAATTTTATATTTATAGTTTAAAAAACAAACAAACATTTCTAAATTTAGTATATTTTAATTTTTAAAAAATTTATTGTTCGAAGTTTTCTTCGTATTCTAAAAATCCAATAAGTTCTACGCATTCATTAATAATTTCATCTTTAGTAATATTTTGAGTATTTGAATAAATGCAATTTTCACGTTCTGTGATAATATTTGTTTCTATATTTTTATTCGTAAGATAAAAAAGTTCTAGATTATTGTTCTTTGATATTATTATTTTATTTCCTATAAATTCAAAATTTTCACCTTCAGTTTCACCACAAAGTTTGTTAGTAAAAATATTATAAAAATAAATTTTATGATAAGATCGTGATTTTTCCAGTGTACTAGAATTTACAACAACAAATCCTATTATATCATTTTGAATTTTTAAAATATCAATATTTGAAGAACAATCTTCACTTATCCTATAATTTCTAAGTAATTCTTTAGTAGCTAAATTGATAACACTAAGACATTTTTTTGTGTTAACATAAATATTATCATCTATAATAGTAGATTCAACAATATTAAATTTTCCTTTATTTTTCTCATTATTTTCTTTGTTTGTTTGTTTTATGCTATCATTTTCCTTATTTAGACATTTATTTATGCAATCAGGTATAAATATAGATCTAAACTCAAAATCACGCAATAAAATATATTCAAGTTTATACCTCTCAATAAGAACACCTTTTCCATTATACTCAATAAGCTCATTATCAGTAAACAATATTATACGATCATTATACAAACACATACTAGCACTCAACACCATCTCCTCGTGAATCTCAAATAACACCAACCGAGATACAACATTTATAACAGTCACTCTACTTTTTGTGCTAAAGATAATAAAATTATTACAGACAGACATACCAATATAACTGATTTTATATTGGAAATCAAAATACAATGCAATCTTTTTATCAGATAACAGATAAAGCCTATTATCACAAAATAACAGATTATTATTTATAAAATGACAATCCTTTAGAATACAAACATCACCTAATTGCATATCAATACCACCAGTAAATTTATCTTTAAGTTTAACAAATAATTCTCTACACCTACTAAATACAAAATTAGCCTCCTCTTTACGTATATTTATATTATAAATATTCTTATCAGTTAAAACTATAATATCATTATTATGAGAAATAAAATCTATAATCATACCATCAACACCTTCTCTCTTCCTAACCAAATTATCATCATACATATAAATATTATTATTCCTAGTAAACACAATATAAGAAAGAATATAACAAAATCCATTAACATCTTCATATTTGCGTAGAACACTAAAATCTTCTAACCCATACACGTAGAGAATATTTCTATCCTGCTTACTAAGTATCAATAATTCATTACCATCATTCCTAAATTCTATATCTATAATATTTTTAATATTTATATCTCTATGATTTATAATCTTAATTCTTCTATCTAAAAGATTTATAAATATAAATTTATTATTTATTATACTTAATAAAAGAATATTATTCCTTAGAGTAAATAATACAGAAGAATATTTATTATCTTTTAAAAATAATAATTCATTAGATATACAATCATCATAAATATTATCTAATACATTATTACTATGATAATCTATTATTTTAATATCATTATCTAAAACTATCATCTTTGTATTATCTACTATATAATAATATTTATAATCTATAGTATTTATATATGTAATATCATTATCAATAGAAAATATATATGTTTTATTATCAGATATTAGAAATAACATATTATCTTTAGATCTTATATTCTCTATAGAAGTTATATTAACGGTAGTGGTAGTAGTGGTAGTAGTAGTACTATTAGTAGTGATAGTATTAGTGGTATATATGTTAGTATCAGTTATATCTGTATTATTAGTTATATTAGTATTATCTGTATTATCATTACTACTCTTATCCCTATTATAATCTCTATTACCATTATTATTGGTATCGTGTATAATAGAATTAATATCTTTGATAGAATATCTTTTAATCAACTCTTCTCTATAGTATATGTAAATATTATATCTATCAGATGTTATTATAAATTTATTACAGATAGTTATATTTTCTCCTTCTACAGTAAATGTAAATAATAATCTTAGATTATCAGCAGTATAAATATTTACTATGTTATTATATTTGGTTATTAAGAAATAATTATCTTCTAGATTATAAGAATGTATAAAAGAATTATTAGATATTTTGTTTAATGATATAATATTTTCTAGCATAGGGATAAAATATTATATTTTAATATTTAAAAAATATTTAAGATATAATTATATTATATAGTTATGTGGTATATGTTATATGATTATATGTTATGTGGTATATGTTATAGGATAATATTATATGGTTATATAATAATACGTTATAATAATATTATATGCTATAGTAATATATTATTATATTACATAAACATAGTTATAGTCATATTATTACCACCTAATAACTACATCATATTATCATATAATATTATCAAAAATATTATAATAATTTAATTTATCTAAAAAATATACCCATGGGGAATAAAATAAGTACTATACCACCACAAGAAAATATAAATGATAAATTTTCTCATTTTACACCACAGAAATTAGAAGAATGGAATAAAAGTTTTAATACAAAATTTCCTAATGGATATATTACATCAGTAGATTTAGAGAAAATATTACATTCATTATTTCCATTTGGAAATCCTTCTAAGTTTTCTTCTATTTTATTTAGAACAATAAATATCAGTGGAAATAAAACAATAGATTATAATGAACTATTAATAGCATTCTCTATTTTAAATAAAGGTTCTCATTTTGAGAGATTAAGATGGGTATATAGATTTTATGATATAGATAATGATGGTATAGTATCTAAAAAAGAAATGTTAACGGTTGTACAATCTATATTTGATATGACCTCTCATACTTTTAATATGAAAATAGATGTAATAGAATTTATAGATAGAATATTTAAAGAATTAGAAAATCAAAGTGGATTTTTAACATTTGAAGATTTTAAAAGATTAAGTGTAGAACAACCAGAATTCTTTAAAAGGCTATGGATTGATATATAATGTGATCATGTGTGTTATTATGATTATGTGATAAAAGAGTATAATATAAAAATACTAATATAATATGATTATGATAAGATAAAGATATAATATAAAAATAACAACAAAGACATATAAAAATAATAATATAATATAAATATAATAATAATATTTTATTTATTATTATAATGTAGTTTTATATTCCTGACCATCTACTGAATATAAATGACAATCATTCAATAACTCATCAACTGTATTTCTTATATCCTCTTCTTTATATTTATTCTTTAACATATTTATTACAATATCTAAATGTAATCCATTAGCATCTTGATTATTTCTATAACACTGAAGAATATCATCTTTTATGTTATTATGATTCTTTGTAGGTTCTTCTATAAAATCTTTCTTTGTATTCTGTTTTATCACAGAGAGATAATGGTAGAACATAAAATTACTATCATTTATTTTTTGTATATTTGTTACTGTTATACTTTTTTTATTATTAAAATTTCTTAGTGTACCTGTTACCATTAAAATAGAATTTACTTCTATTAATCCACTGTTAATATCATCTAATGGATTAGATGGCCAATATGCACATTCTATATTATTACTATCTTCTAATATAAAAACAGTACCATTACTAAGATTCTTAACATCTCTTACCCATCCTACTAATTGTATTATGGATGTATCTTCATTTGTTGATAATAATTGAGATACTGTATATTTTTTTATACATTTTTTAAATGTTTTTTTAGGAGAAGATGTTAGAAAATTAGAATCCATGGGTAAATTATTTATAATAATTATAATTATTATAATGATAAGAGAGATAGATAGAGGTAATGATTAGAGATGATTATAAGAGATAATGTTGTAGTGATGGTGATAATGATGATATTATAATATATTTATTCTTGGCTCAAGAGAATTTCATTTTTATAATATTTTTTATTTTATAATTACACGATTTCATTGTTTTTTGTAATCATAATGAATTGAATGTATACAATTATTTCATCTCTTAAACTTTAGTATACTCTTATTGTTAAATTCTTATAATCTTATTATTAAATTTAATTATGTTTAGTTAATACAGATGGTATTGTTTTTATATTTTATATTTATTTTTTACAATATGTTTCAATATTAATATCTAGAATTATTTTAATAAAAGTTGGTTGTCTCCAATTTTAATGTTTTTATTTTTGTATTTCTAGAGTATCAGGTATAATGTTTTTATTACTATATTTTCATTGTTTTTATTCCTCTGTTCTGGTTTTACATTATTTTTACATTATTATATAATATATTTTATAAATATAATAAACTTATATTATTTAATATATTACATAGTCTATATGCATTATTACATTATATCAATGACATATTACATATTACATTACACACTAGAATATATCACATAATAGAATTTATCACACACTAGAATATCATTAATAATTTTAATAATAAATTATTTAATAATTTTGAAAATAGATATATTTAAATATCCTAAAGTAGATAATTGACGTATATATACATATACAGATAAATATTGATATATTTTTGAAATATCACCATCATATATGATGTCTAGAAATAATATTAATGATAATTACAACAGAAATTACTTTTATTACAATGAATATGAAAATAATGTAGATTCTAGAGAAATTAAGAGTTTGTGGAAGAAGGAGCGAAATAGATTGGCTGCAAAAAAAAGTCGTGAAAAGAAGGCTGTACAATTAAAAGAGTTGGAAGAGAGGGAGAAAAGATTGGTCGAGGATATTGATATTATGAAAGAGTGTACAAAAGATTACGATAATATTTTAAATGAGCTTATGATATATATAGAAAAGGTCATGAATGGAAATTGTGGGAAAGATAATTTGGTGGAGTTGTTCGAAGCGTTGGCAAAATTGAAAAAACCAGGTACTGATTATTTCATTGTTGATATAGCTGGTATTGGTGATATGGCGCTTCTTGTAAATAATCAGCGTATAGAAGTCATTTCAAGAAAAATAAAAAGATATTTGAATGATATGTGGTATAGGAATATGAATTAGATTCATTAAATATTTTAAGTTCAATGTATTTTATTGCGTGAAATGGGTTTTTAAAAGTGATAAAAATATTATTTTATTATAATTAAATTAAAATGTAAATAAAGATATTTATCTATATTTTATTTCAAATGATTTCAAATGATTTTTATTTATATTTATATTTGAATTTATTTAATATATTATTTCATATCTTTATAATTTAAACAGAGAAATTATACGTAATAAAATTATATTATTTAATTTTATTTTATGATATTCTATATTCTATATTTGTTCTAAATGATTTTAAAATTAATATATAATTGATGGGAAGAATTATCATGTCACTTTCTCATCTTATAGTTATATTATAAGATAAATTATTTTATTAAAAATATTTATAAAAAAAATTACAATTTATTTAAATTTTATAAATTTTTTTTATTTTTTTGTTATTCTTGTAAATTTCTTGAAAACATTTATTTTAAAATAAAAAAGAGTTACTTTTTTTAAAAAAAAAATATAGTTTATTTAAATTATTCACTTAAATAATGAATATTCCTGTAACGATCAATCAAATATATATCTTATATATGTTTGACTTATCACTGTTTCTTTAATACTTCTTATTCAGATAATAAACTCTGTTATCTTATATACAGAATTTTTTAGAGAATACACAGTTGTATCTTATAATTATTTAATTTTTATAATTATAAAAAATATTGTTTCTTTTAAATATATTACTAATCTTAATTATAGGTAATTTATTTTGCTTATAAATAAAATATTATAATTAAATATATGTGTATTAATTTTATTCACATAATTAGCGTTAAGCATTGTTTTGACAATAAAATTATTATATTTCAAAACATAATAATTTTGTTTTTCAATATTCCGAAAAAATAGTATTAAAAAAAGAATAACAATATTTTAATTATTTTTTAATGTTTTCTATAGAAATGTTATATAAACAGTTATTAATGATTCACCCAAATTTTTTTAAAAATAAAAAAATATTACGCAAAAAACATTTAATTGAAATCAAAGTTATAAACGGCTAAAATATTTTCTATATAAATTCAAATAATAAAGTCTTACTTTTTAATAGTATCTTCCGGGTCATGCGATATTCCACATCTAGTTTTTTCTGATCCTAATTATTTCCATCGTAGTGTCCGATTAACTTAGATATAAATAATGCAATATTTAGTCTTGTTATGTTTATTTCTGAATTAATAATTTCGTGGAGAGATTTAGCATCATTATTTGTTCTTGATTCAAACCCTTAATTCTTTCCAAAATATTCAAATTTGATATACTAAAGTTTGGTGTAACATAATCATCCTTCTCTAATCTTTTAGAATACATGTTTTAGGATATTCATTAAAATTTTGTTTTTTCTATGAAAAATTTCAATACGTCTCCACATGAAATATATACAAAAGTCAAAATTGTTTTAAAACATTTTTCGAAAATCGTAGTATTTGTAAACAAATCATATAACTTTTCATCTTAGATCATACGCTATAATGGTTAATGAAGACAAAATAACAATATTATAAAAATGAATTATTAAAAACCTTACCACATCCATTATTTAGAGATTTTTTAAAGGTTTATAAATTAATCCATATTTATTTTTTTAAACCTTTAAATTTATCAATTGTTTTTATATACTTCATTTCTGATTTTGTTCTTAATAACATATACACAATTGAATATGTTCTATACAAAACATATATAATATTAATCATTAAATAAATCCTCATAAAAATTCTAAATGCATTATCTATAAATAAAATTTTCATATTTCAAAAAACTGTTTTTTGAAGTTTATTATAAAAAATTAAAAATCTTTTTGTATCACCATAATCAAAATAATATTGTAAAAAATAATCATTATTCTTGTCTTTTAAATAACATCCTAATTATTATCAAAATGATCCGACTCATCACAGCCTAAAACCACCAGCTCTTTATAAATTATCAATGATATCGTTAAACTTTTTTGACTGGTAATCTGATTTTTTATTTCTTATATTTTTAATAACCTTTTTTATATAAGATATTTACGCGTTTTTTATGTTTATATTCATCAGTTATATATATTTATAATTATTTTTCCTGTAAACTCATTTGAGATAACCTCTATTTTTAGATTATTACATTCCATGGTTGTGTACGTTTTACTTTTTTTAGATAAGAATCGTTTATAATATACTCTCCCAATTATTTAGTTATCTTTAACTATACTATGGCAGAACATGTTCTGTTTTTATGTTTATATTTCTCTTTATCGCTTTATTTATCTGGATATATTTTCTGAAAATTAATAGATCTCTATTTTTTTAAAAAAATTAAAATTAATCGTATGCGATATATTTATAAAAAAATTATGTGAATCGATGGACTTGATCTAAAAAATAGTCTGGGGAAATCAGTGGCCAGCCGATGAAACACAGTAGTTACTTTTTCCTCTTATCCGGGTTTTCGGGGTCAATTCAGGTATAAATTAAAATACGACACACCTGTAAAAATTTTATTATATAATCACCCATATTCATAAAGTTTTAATTATATTTTTATTATTTTGTTGTATTTGATTTGAAATTTATATCGGTAAAGGTATAAACTTTTTTTAAAGTAATTATGAATTTGTATATTATCCTTTTATAGCTTTTATCGATAACTTATCTTAACGTTAATTCCCAATTTTCCAAAATTTTTTATATTACAAAATAAAAGGTTTGATTCTATTACCTCTTTCCTGCAAATGATAATTTGTTCATTAATTTTCTTATTTGCCGCCCTGTTTTTTTAACGTAAGCTTCACGTTTATAAAATTTTCATGACGTTTGCAATTGCATGATATTTTATACATAACAGAAATATACTGTACTTTTAACATTTTTTTATCTGGAACATTCTTGTTTCGATACAAATTAATTCACCCTCTAAGTTACTTTTGTTATTTTAAAAATTAAAAAAATTGAAAAAAACATTGATAGATATTTAAATTGGTTTTTATGTTGTTAAAGAAAAATTTTATAAAATTCAAAACCGGTTAAAATTATATAAATATGAAAAAATTGTATGAAAATATGATTATTGAAATTAATGAACAAAAGTAAATTAGAAAAAGGCATCATAAAAGATATTGTATTTAAGACATATTAATAATAGGAATGAAAAAAATGAATATATAAAATTGAAAAAGTTTGTATAATCATTGTAAACAGGATATTAATTGTCGCCAGTAATCGCAGTTTTTAGCCAACACATTCTTAAAATTCTAAGATTTTAAAGCTAATTTATTAGAAGATGACGCATCCAAAACAGATGGGATTAAGAATTTACGCAATATTTATATTAAGATAGAGGGAAAAGAGATGAGTTTTTGACATTTATAAAAATTATTTAATAAACCATATTTAAATCATAGAAACGTTCCTCAGAAAATATATAAATTATCATAATTTTCATTTTAAAAAAACTTCTTTAATAAAAAGTAATATTTCTTTTCTTATGATAATGAACAACTTTTTATTATTTTATAACAAGTCAGTAAATTATGATAAATAAAGTGGTTTTTATATATGGATACTATACTGCCTAATTGTTACTATAACATTATAAATCATGAAAGCAACATAAGGATCAGATGTTTAGTAATAGATATAAAAAAAATAATAACACGATTTATTTTATAACGAAAAGTCATTATTATATATAATAGGCATTTAATAAAATATTTAAAAACACTCGATAACATATTAATCAGTAATTATTTTTATATATTGTTTATATATATATCTTATTTATTTTATTTCTATATTTTGAAAAAAATGAAAAGATGATTTTTTATTTTACCCCCACTTCCTTATGGATGGGATTGGATAAAATTATATATTCGAAATATTATGATAAATTTAAGATGATTGGTTTGTTTTATATTTATCCTTTTTTAATGTCGAATTTCTATGGATTATTTCTTTTACGGTATAAGAGTTCTCTTCGTATCCGTATCCAAAGACCTTTTCTTTGTTTTTACATTTGTATCAAAGTCTTTTTTAATAATACTAAATCTTCATTATTTATTTCGTTATTTTTATAATTGAAATCTAAACTTCTTATTATACTTATATTATAATTTTGTCTATATTTTCATCTATTATAGACATTTCCACATACTTATCATTTGTTTTTATATCTTTTTTAGATGTACTGTTATATCCTATTTCTTTTATATTGTACCCTTCAATATTTCGGTGGACATTAAATGAGGATTTATTTAATGTTCTATGAATTGTTATATTATATTGATAGGTTATATTATTTAACCTATCATACCAATTACAATCGCTTGCTGTTGCTTTTGTGAGCATTCTTTTTATTGTCTGGTTTGAACGCTCCACTTGCCCTTGACTTTGTGGATGTCTTGGCCTTCCAAATTTTCTTGTTATTTTAAATTCCTGGTATAGATTATCCAGTTTGTAGTTTTTAAATTCTTTCCTATTATCTGCATGAAGGATTATGGGTGAACCTTCGATATAGAATAATTTTTTAAATGTTTCTGTTACATTCTCCATGGTTTTATTTTTTAAAGCAAATGACCATGCAAATTTTGAATACGAGTCTATAATATTTAAAATATATTTATATCCTGTATTTTTCTCTGCATATATTGACACATCAGTCATTCACCCTTCCATTTTCCTTTTTTCGGGGCTTCTAAACTTTAAGGTCTACCGCTAAGGGTATTTTGGAGTTTAAAAACACCACAAAACAACACTGAAAGATATTAGGTAAAAATTATTTAATTTTAAATATCAATTAGTATTTTTATTATCTCAATAAATATTCTTTTGAACTCTTCATTGCTTGTTCCTGTCAAATATCTTCTTTTAAATGTATATTCACCTAACCATAAATCGATGTTTTGCCTCATAACCCCGTTTTCTTTTCTCATCGAAGACTTAAGATGTGACCAAAAGCTTTCAATGGTATTTGTGT